>QVOA01006002.1:0-56946 GCA_014825685.1 Pseudomyrmex cubaensis | reverse complement strand
AAATTTTCGTCCTGTAATATTTTCGTCATAAAATTAATAAAAATTCACGCACGCGCGTACGCATAAAATCGGATTTTAAGTCTCGCGATCGTGATTGCACGCTCGTTACGCGAAACTGCGAGCGCGCGACTCCGCGGACGGGATGATCATTACGTTAACGATTCGCGGACGACGCGCGTCATCAGCGCCGCTGTAATTTCGCGAACGAGCGGAGATTTCTCGCCGGAGAGGTCGAAGGAGCGGCGACGAGCGAATCCTCTCCGAGCAAAAGGCTGAAATTAAGGCATTCGTCGTAGATACACACACCATACACACGAGCGAAACCAATCCACTTAAGGCGCCGCATCTCTCCTCCCCCTCCTCTCGTCCACCCTTTTTACTCGCTGCCAAGGGGTGAGTCTCTCTCTCTCTCTCTTGGCGAAGGTTTTGTTCGCGAACAAAAATCTGACAAATATGCCGCGATTTGCCGAAGAATGGAAGGCGAAGTGCACCATCCTCTCGTTCCCTCCGCGCGGGGATCTAAACCCACCCTTTACCCTTTCCCCCTTCTTATTCTCTCTTTCTCTTAGCTTTCGCCTCGCGCGAAGGATCTCCCTTCGTCACTCGGTCTTTTCTCCCCGACGAGGCGACGAAAAGGACGACGGTGGAAGGGGGGGGCGAGCGGTGACTCTTAAATTACTTAGACCGAACAAAATGTAACAAATGACTGCGAATCGAGCCACTTATGCGATATTGGCCCATCACCGCCATCCACGTATATTGATACGTCGCATTAGGGTTAGCCGACGCCCTTTCCTGAAACTGAGAACTATCCTCCCTTGTTTCCGGTATTTCCTTCGTTTTCTCTCGCGAGAGAAGAAAGAGCCTTTCGTTATAACCTTCCTTTCTCTTCTTTGCGAACGAATCGTCGCGATGATCCGACCTATTTTTGCGGAACGTGTCAATTCCTTTCTCTTCGGTTTTTTTTTTTTTCGGCTTCATGATTTTCCCGCTTGCGTTTCCGACAAGACGGTGCAGCTCTTTAAAAACAAACAAAAAAAAAAAAAAAAATAATGGAAGCGTAAAACAGCCGACGTTCCCGGCGAGTTTCTCACGGAAGATCTGCGGTTTCGGGGGCCCTCGAGAATATCGGCTTCTCTTTTCCCGAGAGCTCCTCGCTCCTCAAGTCGTCCTTTCCGTTATTAATGGTTTTCGCGAACTAGGTTCATTAAGGAGCTCACGAAACTCCACATTCATGAGAGAGCGCCCGCCACTCGGATGAGGGGGGTGCGCGCGAAGTGTCGAACGGGACACCGCTCGTGCAACAAATTAGCGGCATATATTATCCTCACGTCCTCTTTTCTTCGGTTTGTTTCTTGTATATTCGAAAAAACATCGTAATCTTCACTTCAGCAGCTACTTTGTGTTCCGAAATACGAGACAAAAAAGAAACAAAAACAAAACAAAACAAAAAAATACTAATAGAATTTCTCAACGCTCGTCTCTTTGTTTCACAAGTGTCTACAATGAACGTTTTGAATATTTCGAGTTGAGTCGTGTAGAGTCTTTAAAGCGGTCGTCGCGCTAAAAGTCTTTTTCGCGACGAGACGGGAGCCGACGTGCTCCACGCGATGCGGGGAAGATACGCGGAATTGCCCGGTATGAAAACGGATATTGAGGGAAAAACGGCGGCGCGCTGGTTTGATGAATGAAGTCGTAATGAAGACATTAACGTGTCCGTGGCTCGCGTTAGCCGAGTAGCAAGAAGAAAAGGGCGATGCACCTGTCACCAATGCGCGCTCACGACTGTGCGCGCGCTCGCGCGCGACCCCGCAGGCGCGGATTATGCTTCGAAATTATGTAATAAAGAAACCACGAAGAGACGGCATCGTCTACCCCGACTTTTTTCTCTCTCGAAAGAGAACTCCTCTCATCATCTTCCCCCCGCTAGCTCTCCGCGGGGCTGGAAATTACGCTAGAACACGAGGTAATGCAATAATAAGTATAAGTTAGGCCGAAAGCGGGATTACCGCGAGAACGAGAACCCAACGGAAAGGAAGGAGGAGGAAAGGTACGTTTTCGGTGTACCTTATTATGTCGTTTAAGACATAAGGGCCCCGGGCGTCGTGCCATCTGAAAAGAGAGGGACCGATGTAACTTGTGCTCGATTCGAGGCGGATAAACTCGTTCGCTCGCACTTCTTCGCGGTTGCCTCGCGCGATTTTTCTCGAGAAAGTATCGACGCGCGTATTCGACACTGTATCCGGTTCTTCGCATGCATCGCCGAAAGAGAGAAACAGAGATCGCCGGTTCTCTCGGAATCGTGGAAATCCATTCCGCACGGACCCGTCACGATGCGAACGCGTAGAGCGACGAGGCCATTGCCGCGATCTTTTTTGCTATTAGCTAAGTATACCGCCTCTGGCTTATGTTAAGCCTCGGTAATTATTTGTCACAGTCAGCTACGACGAGAGACAGACGGAAGAAGATGTGACGGGATAAGGGTCGAGGGAAGATCCTTTCTCTCTCCTGTTCCTTGGACTCTTTCGGAAGAATCTCATTGATCGCAGTACAATTAATTTTCTTTATTTTTTCTTTCTTCTTTGTTTTTGCATTTTTTTTCTCTTCACACAGAATACATTTGTCAATGATAAATTGGCAGATTTTAGTTTTAAGCATATTTTACATTAAATAATTGTCGAATTAGATATTTAACAGAACAACCAGATCCGTCAAAATGACGGATTTGGAAAAATATTGCAAATCTTTGTGACTGAAAACTGCTTTGTTAATTATTTGAATCATCATAGAGAAATTAAAGATTTATAATAACGAAGAAAACTTTTTTTTTTTCAAATAAATCGATGAATATGTGCATAGATTCAATTTTGATTGTTCCAGCGTTAATAAGTAAATATTTTATTTCAGTACGTTCGTGACATTCTCATGCAGTTCTCTCTTGTCCTTTTTTGTTTTTATCCTTTTCGACCTCTCGTTTATTTTCGGCGCCGTTTCATCCTTAATGTGATTTTAAGGAGCACCACGAGAGCAACGCCATCGACTAGTGGATTTTCGTGGTTGCTTGGAAATGTTTCTTTTTTTGGTTTTTATTTATTATGCGTTACGCGCATTAATTTTCTAGAAATACGTGGGATCGCGTAATCGCACGTCAGTCAAAGAGCGCGGCTCTCTCTCTTGTTTCCTGTTCTAGAAAGTCATTCTCGTTGGGATAGATAAGAAGGGAGAAGTAGACGCGAAAGGGTAAAACTTTATTTCGCCGGTAGAAAAATGTTTCAGCAGAATCAGTCGTGCGTGAGGCGTGTTTCGTCCCCTTCCCTCCCTCTTCCTGCGCACATTGTGTCAAGATGCAGTCCGAAAACGTGTGTACGGACGTACACGACCGCAAGACACATACAAATCCTGATGGAATCCCACCCTCTCCGCGAAACAACAGAGCGAGCTAGATCGACTCGCTTCGCTTATTTTCTATAAAGAAAATTCCCTTCGGGATGAAAGAAAATTCGCGCGGGAGAAAACAGAAAATACATAAGGAAAGAAAAACGACGCGGAGAGATGGGCAAAAAAAGCGCCCGCGCAATTTGCTCGAGACATTGAGTAGGTCTTTGTTTCGCGACATTTTGGTTAAAAATGTATTGTGCGTGTAACGCAAAATTTTCTAAAATAAATATTGCGTAAATATTGCCTTTTATAAACTATGCAGTGCCAGGTTATATCGCTTTACTTGTCGCTCGACTTGGACTTTGCTGTGCGAATTTTCCGGCGTTCAACCAACTGAGAGAAACGTGTTGTATGTGCTCGATTTGCTTTTCTGTTTCAGGAACCGAGCTGGTGCTGAGCTGATCTGAATGAGCCTGATGTAACTACGTAGCCAATTTTGTTTACCGTGTAATAACGATAGTTGATTTATTATAAAATATTTTTATACACGATCTATATACATACATAAGTATATGTACATAAGTCCGGTCCCTGTACACGTCCCCCATCCTTCCCCCTTCCTCCCCCCCGCGTTACTGATACGAAGTGTCACATACAGATTTATTCTATGCCGTGTTTCACAGGGGGATTTATGTACACGAGAAAGTTTTTGCGTCTACAAATTATATTATGAGTTATATATATATATATAGTATTATATATGCTATATGGTCTATTTGTTAAGGAAAGAAAAAAAAAAAAAAAAAAAAAAAAACAGAAACAAAAACGGAGGAAGCAGTGAAACACACACACACGTAAAAACAAGTAGCTATTAAAGAGTTAGACTAACAGCACATCAGACGAGCAGTTTTGTCTTGATCTATTTTTCAATTTTATCTTATATCTATCTTTCTCTATCTCTCTCGTTTTTATTATTCCGCAGAGTGTCTTTATCGAATTGTAAATCTTTCCCGCAGAGTTAAATTTGAACAGGCATTGTTTTTTTTTTATTTTTGTTTTATTGGCGTTATATCTGTGTATATAAAAACACGCGACAAAACTGTTTTTATCGATTGAAACACATTACGCATGTAAGTGAGAAAATTTACGAGAAGTATCGCAATATTTTTTTAATGCACGGTACACATTTACTCTGTTTGATACGATTGCCATTTGGGAATGCAATTATTATATTTATTTTTTGGTATTTTGCTCATGAGAAAACTCATGTTTGTTATGTTCTTTTTGATCTTATTTAAGTCTCTCTCTCTCTCTCGTTAACGTATACAACATTTAGAGCTAGATAGCGACGTTCTTGCCTTGAGAGGAGACAGATTGTGTGCGAAGGGAGCGCAAAAAAAAAAAATGATGATTGTACGTATTTAAACAAATTTACATGTCACACGTATGCACAATATTGGTTTTCTGAATTAAGCTCGTTAAGAAAACACGAATGAATGGAACATTCTTATTTCCTATTGTCTGTGATTTCTCTTTTAAAAAAAAAAAAAAAAAAAAAAAAAAAAAAAAAAAAAAAAAAAATTCTTTACGCAGAAAGGAGCTTCCAGTTATACGTTGATCCATTTTCTTTTTTTTTTCCGTCTGGCGAACACCTGTGTATATAAATAAATCACGAAAATGTGAATTTACATAAAAGCAAGAAAACCGCAACGTCTAATTTTATTCCAATTAGTTTGTTTATTACATCGCAAGAGAGCGGCGGAATATTTTTCCAGAAGTCTACGATGGCGCGCGAGCGTGCAAGAAGAGAAGAGAAGACACGAGGTACGTATATACCGTATCTGTGTGTTGCGTACGTGTGTTGGTCGCGCGTTAATTAGTTTGCAAGGAGTTTAAAGGCAAGCCTGGAAGGACTTCGTCAGGGCTGCTAGGTGGTCCCGAAGCCTCGAGTCATCATTGCCTCATTTACTTCGTAAAACAATCTTGCCGGCAGTTCAATGGGCCTAACTATATCAAACTTGGCACCGCGTAATTAAACTTCGTTGTAAACCGGTCGAAAGGTAACAGGATTTACGCAGCTTCCAGTCGGATTTCGGTGTTTTGATATTACTCGCGAATTAAAAAAAAGCGAACGATCCTCCCGAAGTGAGATTTCAAGAGCGCGGATTTAATTTACTCCAGGCGTATTTCGCGCGCCTCGAAGAATTTTGACAGCGCGCGGGACGACGGGTTTTGCAGCGAGGCGAATTGTGAACGCAAAAAGAAGAACGCGAGATCGCCTTTTGAGAAATCGCACCCGGATTATTAGGGTTGCGCCAGATTTTCCACCCATACGACCAACGTCGAGGGTTAAGCTTGTCGTTTTTACTTATTTTCTTTCTAATCCTTACAAATGTCAGGGTCATCAAGTTTTTTTCCCTAATTCGTATCGCGACCGAGACCCGCATGCGAACGTTAATCTTGACGGAGAGAGCGAAACGGCTCTCGCGGTTTCGTTTACGGAAGCGCTTGTTAAACACCGCCGTTATTATTAACAAACGCGATGACAAAGCGCGTTCGCTGGTATCGTCGTTATTTTATTGTTCGAGTGATTTTGATCAAAAGCTGTTGTGTGTAAAACATTCTATATAGAAATCCTTTTCTCTCAATTTAAAAAAAAAAAAAGTGCTTTTTCTGAAAATTGCAATTTTGTCGCAACTTGGAAATTCCGCGCGAGGTTTGTGAAAGTCAGCGATACGATCTTTTCGCTATACTCTCTCTGTGTATTCGCGATTTCATGATACGCTTTTCCTCGGGGACAAAACTATCTCCGTGGCGTAGACAATGGGGAGAATCTGACAAGTCAAGCGCAAGCACGAGATGACAAATGACAGGATGTATCCCGAACACGTCGCGCTTGGGGTGTCCCATTTTCTTCTCTCTTCGTTCGCTCGCATCTAATTAACACAGTTTTGTTGACGCGCTTTTTGGCAGAGCAAAAATTTTGTTAAATATTTTAGTGTTTAAATATATTTTGCATTTTGTTATCTCTCTCTCTCTCTCTGTCTATATAAATCGTGTGCAAAGAAAATTTACACGTCACGACGGAAAAGTTTATTTTGTTGTTTTCAGAGCACGTGTTATCGAAGAAGTTAATTAAAACGCTTATATATATTTATACACTGTTAGTCTATCGCGCGCGCACACAGTGTGCGTTTTAATTGCACGTAAATACGGAGCCGTATATGGCGATAGAAAACCGCATGCTTCCTTGTGTTCTCTCGCGTGCCTTCGAGAAATTTATATCTCGGTCCGAGAAGGGGGGAATAAAGCGAGGCGGAGTCCGCGGAACAAACGCGATGGAAAAAAAAAACAAAAAAAAAAAACGAGTACGAGAACATAATAACGAAGCTCCTTTAAATGTACGCGAGCCTTTTGAAGTGGTAAACGGTACTGACTGTGCGAGAAGTAGAAACATGTTAGCGAGAGACGTTGTAATTAAGCCGCGGAGGAGGCTCTCACCGGGTATTATCGCCTTTCCCTCCCGTCTCGTGTATATACGCGCGCCACCTCCCTTCATAGACACATCGCGCGCTCTAATCTATCCCGGGACGCGCCGGCATAATTAATTTATTCGCGTTTGCGGCTCGTTAATTGAATAACCTTGGGGGCCTCCTCGCGCGGGCGGTTAATGAGCGCGAGTAGCGGCGAGTATATCTCATTAAGCGGATCGTATACGGGGGCGCTCTGGACGCGCCCGGAAATCCGTGCATGTATCACGTAACCGGCTTCTATCGGACGAAACTAATGAAAAATTCGAGCGCAAATCTACGGGATTTTCCTCCCGTAATTCTAGTTCTTGATTTTTCGTATTTTATTTCACATGACGTTTCGTTCGAAGTAGTAAAAATAACGTTATGTTTTTTTTTTTTGTGCGTGCGTGAAGGACTTCCCTTCGTTTTTCGTCCTCCCACCGGCCGCCATCTTTATCATTACTCCTTGTTCGGGATGCTCGCGGACATTGATGAGCGATCGATTAATTCTAACCGAGTTCGTATTCATCGCCTCGCTTTAAACCTCCATACGTCTCTTCTTTTTTTTCCCCTCTTTTTTTTTTCTTTACGCGCGTAGGGCCTCCTCCTTAACTCGGATCGCAGCAAGATGGCCGCGGGCCCCGGTAAATAAGCGACTGTCATCTGACGCCCGCAAAAAGCGGATACACCGCGGCAGACTGGTCTCCGTGCTCCCGTCTCTTCGTCCTGCCCTCTCACCCTCGCGCTCACGATCTTTCCCTCTTCTTCGTTTGTCCTCTCGCTCTCTGTCATGCCACCCTTTTCTCCCATTCTCTCTTCCTTCCTCTCTCTTTTCCCCTTCTTTACTTTTATTTACCCGTTCGTTTATTCCAGGCATCGTGTCTCACTGGATCTCCCTGGTCTCTTCTCCCTTTTCCTTCCTCGACTTCGCGTTCCTCCCTTGCGAGGTCTGAAGATTAATTACAAAAAATCACCGCGACGCGAATTGGAAACGTCGTTCCACGAACGGCAAACGGCCAGAGAGAAACAAAGAGAAAGAGAGACACGGGAAGGAACAGCAGGCAGGAGAGATATGTTCACCGATGAACTTTTTGGTGGCCCAATAAGCGGGAGGGCCCGTTTCGATCGTTTGAACGTATGGTTGTCGCCGGGTTTAGCGTCGATCAGCGCGCATCGATAACAGCTGTCGCGAACGAACCAGGCAGGTTATACGAAATGTAAATTCCCGCGCGGGGGTCTTGTTTGTCGCGAGGAATGCGAACTCGTTTCGTCTCCGGCTGTTCTCTCTCTCTCTTTTTCCGACGACACGCGAACCTGCTATCGACGTTTTCGATTATTACGACTATAAAAAAAAAAAAAAAAGAAACAATTCCAGTATACGTTTCAAAAATAACACACCGACAAGTGAGTTAGAAAAATGCGGGCACATTAAAATCTCATTAATGGCTGCTTCACGATCCCTCGCACGTTGCGCGTCCCGAAAACTCACGCTCGCCACGTGGTCGCCGAGTGTTAATGCCCAACGCAACAACGTATCGCCGTCTTATCGTGTGATTCTTTTTTTTTTTTTCTTCCTTCGTCTCGCGTGTCCCGTAATTTCTCGTGGATTCGAGGCACCACGCGAAAAGCGTGGAATTTCGAGCTGATAGAACGCCGCGCGCGTTCGTGGATACGTCCTTTTATTTTTGGTAATTTCGAGACAAATGACTGCCACGGACTGACGGGCTATTATAATGACATTAGCACTACGTCTACGGGACGCGCGCGCGCCGCTTGCGATTTCTCGCTTTCGTTGCCGGTTGGTTGTGTTCCGCCCTTATAGAAATTCATTACCAGTGTGGCCCGAGTGCTTGTTTTTCGATTGTTAAAGGCACTGTTCGGCGGTGATTTCGATATTCGAGATGTTGCTTTTGTCAGAAATAAATTTTCTATCAAAGTTAGTTAATGAACTTTTACCGAGCGCGATTTAATAACCCGCGGAGAAAGTTATGCAGAATTGTGCGAGCGATCAATAATAGCTTCTGACGTAAAAGGATACATTTCGTTAGATCAAATGGAGAGACGGCTTCTCCTCATATAGACATTTGAGAGATCGGGTTCTTAAAATCCGCTTCGATTAATAAAGATTTATACTTCTCGTTGTGGCTACTTTCTATCATATTCTTCCGGGAAAGGCGGCCGGGTCGGTCGATCAACATCCGTCAGAAAAAACGTTTTTCAGATTTATTTGTTCGGTAATTATTTTCGATACCCCGGTTTAGTTTTTCCGCTAGCACTGCGAGTGCAATGTGAACGGAATCGTTGTCTGTTTTTTTCTGGCGCGCGAAAAAAAAATGACGCAATTTTCTTTTTCGAGGTAAATTAACGCAGGAGAAGTCACAGGAGCGTATCCTGCGACGCGTCTTCTCCGCGTTTTTCGTCCGCGCGAGGCTCTCTCGGCGGTAGCGGAATTGGGAGGAATTAAAAACGAAGTGAAATAAAGGAACAAAAGGGTGGTCTCGGAGTTGTGGACCGGGTGCTTTGTGATGTTCGCAGAGACCGCGCATCTCTCAGAGATTCTTCCTCCTTGTCCCTCCTCATGATTCTCCTCTCTTTCGGGACCCTCTCTCTCTCCTACATCTCCTTTCTCTTTCTCTCTCTCTTTTTCTCCTATCGGATATTCGCTTTCGTCCGCGGACTTTCATGCGCAGCGGACGACTAATTTGAAACGAGTGCGAGGAGCAGTTCCCGGAGAGACGCGGGTCCCGCAGAGAGTGCAAAAACTAATCATCTTACCTCCGAACGGGAATTAGCATTTCTAATTCACCTAACTCGAATTAATAGCGCGACGGGCAGTCCGATTGTCAGTCGCAAGAGGATATTCCGCCGGCTTTGCAATCGATTCCTCGCTCGTTTCATTCACTCATCTCGTATGTTTCTAGTTAATTAAAAGTAATTGTTACTGTTTTCGGAATATCGAATGTTTTGTTGCATAAAACGTTGGCACAAATTTAACATATTTTAAAATTCATTTCTCCAATCGTTACTTAATTACACGTATTTGTTCGAAACGCTCTTTGTACGAAGATCGTATCTTATTACACGCGGGGTGTAATAAAGGTGTCGATAAAAAAAAAAAAGAAAAATATATAGCTGATACATATATACAAGCACCGCACCCACCGCAGAAGAATCGCGAATTATGGGACGAAGAGGCGGAGGGTGATTTGCCGGAGGGTCAGCATTAACGATAATTAGACAATTAATAGCTCGTCTCAGGCCAATGGAGGAGATCGCTTGACCGCGCGGACGACGACGGGAGCTCGCGCCGGCGATAAATTTAGCAATTATCGCTTTAATGCGTAATTGGGTCGATCTACCGCTTGAAACTTTGTGGGAAAGCGCTCGACCGCGACATTGGCGCCAATTTACTGATTGCATTAAGTCGCTGCAATTGGTAATTGGCCCTACACGTGGAATCATCGTCGAACAATGTAGACGAGATACTGGTACTAAATGCCGAGTGACACGCTGACCGAAAATGATTATTGCTCATTGACATATTTAACGAAAAAAAAAGAAAACAGTTTTGTCGTAACAATTTTTTCTTCAAATGTAATTGATATAAATTTAAATTAATGTGATAGAAATTTTTTATTTATAATGTAATGTACATCGTGTTTAGTTTCTATGTTTTCTTGCAATTATATAATTAATTAGCGAATTCCTGTCCATGTCACGTGATTGTTTCGCGCATTGTCTCTCTTTCGCAATAACAAAGTTCATCTTCCGTGGAACGCGCGGTGTCCTCGCCGTGGACTTTCCAGGAAGCCCTTTGCAGATGATGCCGAAAGGTATCCGCCCTTCTGGATCCTGAAAAATGCAGTAGCTCCTTCTTTCGACGACGGACTGTCCAGACATACCATCGCGACGATCGTGGCGATCCTGACATTCCACGATGCGAGCCTGTACACCGAAAATCGGAAGATTTTCTGCACAGATCCCTTCTCGACGCGATAGCAAAACTCTTACATTTATAAAATTATTTTTCATGTATTTGCATATTTTGAGAAGTTTCACATTTTATTTTATAAATTTAATTTATTCTACAGAGTCCGGAATCTATTTATATTTTTACACAACAGTGCGTGTGTTACGTAATCATCTCATTGTCTCGGCGCTGCGATTAGCGAGCAACGCGCCGGCGTTTATCGCGATCGTCGCGTTACGGAAGCTGCTAGAGCTTCCGAAAGAATATTCGCAAGCGATCCAATTACACGTACGCGCCCATACCGACGCGCAAAACACACCCCCTCGCACGCACACCTGCGCGGGTATATCCACGCGAACATAATGCAGGACGCCCGTCCGACCCGTGAGCGTCCTGGACGCAATTATCCCATTTAAATTAAGCCGCATAATTGGACGACCGTCTATTCACACTCGTAAAGGCAACCGTGCGCGCGCTTTTACTGCCGCGCTACTACCTAAGGTAAGGAAAAAAAAAAAAAAAAAAAAAAAAAAAAAAAAAGAGGATCGCGCGGGGGAGAGACTGCGGGAGGGCGTATCCTTCGGTTGAAAGGATACTGCTACTGTTCGTCGCTACAAAACGATTCCGTTCCCTTTCCTTCTCCCATTTCTCTTTGCTCGTTTTCTCTCTTTCTCTCTCTCTCGGCGTCGCCGAGAATTTTAGATCGCGATGTTATATTTGCTCTTCGAAAAATTGCCGCGGGATCGTTTCTCTGTCTTGTAATTAATTATTTACGCGCTCATTTGCAGGTTATTAATATATCAGATTATTAATCTGATATCGGGTTAGTTTTTTTTTTTCTAAATTATCATATTGTTTTCCGCTCGCGAATAGATAACGCGAGAAATTGCGCGCAAGTGTTTCCCTTAATCTCGCGAGTATAATTTGCGAATTTCATCCCCGGGATTAGAGAAAAGGGTTTTTGCCGTCACGCCGCTTGATTCCCAATTCTCTTTTTCAAAGATTCGAGTGTAATCCGCCAACCGCGTATACGAAATTTAATCCACGACCTTCGTTGTAATATTATCTACGCTCGATTGTTTCGCGCGAGTTAAAGAGAGAAGGTGGACACTTTGATCCGTTTTCGCAAATTTAGGACATTCGATGTGCGACACAATTCGCAAATAAAACATGAGCCGCAAAATTTTATATCGCGAAATGAAATTCGACAACAACAAGAAGTCACGGATTGAACAACAGTCTTGTCTCGCTGACAAGACGCGGAAGTTTCGCCTCCGAAACGTATGATAAGGCGGATCGTTCCGTTTAACGATCATCTCGAGAAAAATCGCAAGTCACGGGAAAAAGGGAGGAAGGACACGCAACCGCGCAGCACCCCCTCTGAGAGGGTGCTCGAGAGATTACGCGGCAGAATCCGCGAACGAGGGAAAACTTAGACTCGCGTTCTAATTGCGAATATGACTGTGCTTAATTCTCCCCCTCCCCCTCGCCCCCCCCCGTGTGTTACGCTCGAATTGGCATCTTCTGTGTTAAACTATATTCGTTCTCTTAGAAATGTTGAGATTCGCGGAAGTTAATTATCGATATATAGTCGCGCGATCGATCTCTTTCGTTATTAGCGGCGGTCCAGTTAGACGTGAAGAGGGTGACAGTTAATTTGCTCTGGCCGAGTCGGGTTCTCTCGATTTACCCAGATCTCGAATCGCCGCGCGCGAGTGAAAGAGAGAGACGGACGACAAACTATATGACTTCGGCGTGAAAATTGGATTCGTAACATCAGTGGCCGCCTTTTCGTCACGGGCTTTGAAAACGCCGATTAAAAAAAGAGCAATGTGGCGAGATAGAAGGAAATCGTCCTGTGTCTTCTTTTGGAACGGCGCGATATCGGGGGCAAGAAACTGACGACCAACTTTGAAATCTACAACTCGTGCGTTGTGAAGATCTCTCGGGGAATACCGTTATATTGGTGTCTATAGAAATCTCAAAAAAAAAAAAAAGAAAAAAAAATTACGGATCCTAGCCACGTCAATTAATGACAATTGCGGCCAGTGTTGTCTTTGTCGCCGCGACGATCCGTTTTTGCGACACACCTCGGTCCTCTTTTGTAAAAGGGCCGAGTTACATAGTTCGCGGGCACCGGTGCGCAAACACCGACGCTCGTTTTCGCGAAATAGTGCAGAAAATCGTCGCGCTGCACCGTCCGTTCGGCTGTGAAAACCATCGTGGAAGCGCGTTGGCACGCGCTTGATAATCGATAGAAAGCGTTGCAGCAACACGGCGGAGATCTCGAATTGGATCTCTCGGCGGAGATCTCCAATTTGACGAACTTGACGGGTTTGCCGGACAAAAAGTCGCGACCTCTTCTCCCGATCCGTTTCGGATTCATCCAACCTGTCGTGGCGATGAGACGGCGCGATGTTGCGCGATTCCGCTGCGCTTCCTACGACGCGGTCGTGTCATTGACATTGTCGACGCCCTTTTCCCGCGCGGCTGCGGGAAAAGTCGCGCCGCGAGTTTGCAGAAAATTCCACGCTCGCGTTTAAGGAAACGGTTGCGTCGCGATGCCGTAATTGCCGATACCACCATGTACGTGGGAGAAGGCCGGGCGTTGCGGTGCGTACACGCGAATGCAACGGCGATTATTCCCGGCGATTACTCGAGGAGCTGACGATGTCGTGGAATGCGGGACTGAATAATGTGTTGTTCTTCCGTTTGTTCCGCGAGGAGGATTTTCAAGAATCGACGTGCGCGATCGATATCGAACGAGACCGCGCGTAAAACGTCGAAAAATAAGCTTTTAGAATACCAACGCGGCCGCATTCTTCTGGTTCGTAGAGAAGCAACTTTTGGTAAACACATTCCTGCAACTTTTTTTGGCGATTTGGGGTTGCAACGAAAATTCTGAATTTTTTGTTTGCCGCGCGCACACGTGCTACCTGCGCGATGATCGCAACACGAGCAACCAGAAGAAAAGAATAGGTCAACGATTTCGGTCGAAAAGACGAGGACATTCCGAAGCCAGCTGGAAAACAAAGATGGCCCGTTCCGTTTCAAACACGTGTCATTCGTGATATTAAAAAAAAAAAAATTAGCAAAAATAAGTATTAAATTTTTAACAAGGAGAGAAGAACATCGAGTATGTGGAAAAAATTTGCGCGTTAAAGATTTTCCGAATGCGCTTCCATCTTTCAGGGGGCCTCGTTTCAAAAACCCGGGGCCGGGGTTCTCGCGAGTCCTCTCAGAGCGGGAGGGTTGCGGAGAGGAACGGGAGGTGGCGGTCGCGGTGAAGGAGGGTAAAAGGGGATTCCTTGGATGCCGTGATGGCGGCATCAAGGGCCGATGGTACCCGGGAGTCAACCCTCGGGCGGGGTTGCCAAACGCATACAGGACTCGCCGTCCTGTGTAGTGCCTCGGAACCAGCTCCTGTCCGGCTCCGTCGTTCTCTTCTCTTCCTCCACCTCCTCTTTCACGTCACACTCACACTCACACACTTACACACATACTACACGCTCCATCTCTCTCTCTCTTTTTCTCCTGCATCGTGTCTATGAACCCGTCTCTATCAGCCACCTCTTGGGTTCCTTCGCTCGCGCGCTTTCCTCCTTCTGGAGGGGACCGGATTTTTTCTGCTTGCGCCTGCGATGGGTGGCAACCCGACCGGTCTGCGCCCGACCAATGAGGAGCGCGGTCGCGGTAACGCCTCTGCCAGAGTGTTCCGACAGTGGCGGCCTTCCTCATCGACTACTCATCCGGAGCTATCCCTCTCTCTCCCTCTTTCTCTCTCTCTCTCTCTCTCTCTCTCGATCCCTCACCGCCTCGCTCGCTCTTTCCTCACCGCGTTCTCCCTCTCTCCGTTCAGCCACGAGCCGCATCCTCCTCCCGTGCCCTCGCGCGTTCACGTTTCAACTCCCGGCGCGCTTCTTTCCTCCTCCGTATCTTGATATTTTTCATTAATTTCTCTCTCGAGTTCTCCAGACGATTCTCCGTCTCCTTCTCGCCGTTTTCCCCGTTCTCGTTACAGTTGCCTACGGATGATACTCTTTCTCCTTCTCATTCCGCGTTCCCCTGCGCGACCGAGTGTCTTTCTCACGGACGATCTACGTATTTGGTCCACGGTTGCTCCGGGGTTGCTCTCGTGTCCTTGTCTCTTCGCGAGGAATCGCGCCTCGGCCGAGACACGGTTTCCGTAATTTCGCGCCCATCGTTTCTTTTCCACCGAATGTTCGAAAAAAAAAAAAAAGCACAAAGTCGTCGCGCCGTTTTAAAGCCGAACCTGGCGCACGCTTTGACGCTCTCTCACGAGAGAGTTTTGCGCATTTTTCAGCAATATCGCACGTAATTCTCGCGGTTAAAGTGGTTCTTCTTTCATTTTTTTGTAGATAAAAAAAACTTGAAAGGTTTGTAAATTTTTGCGCGGATCTCAGAAACAGGTGTGGTCAGTGTTTTCTCACCCGAGATCGACCTCTGACCTATCTTCCTCACTGTGGCAGTTAGGAAGGGGCAGGATACCGCGATGGCAGTCGGACGCGCATGGCTGCCTTCCGTTCGCATCCTCCGCATCTCTCCTCCGGTGGTGCCCCGTCGGGTTGCACCAACCCCCTACTCTCGGCGAGAAGAATGCAAACTCTTGCAGGATGTGTTGTAACCACCTCTCGCTCTCCCCCTTCATATCGATCTCAATCAAGAAAAGTCGAGAGACTTTTTCAAAATTTCTCCCGCTCCCTGTACACGCGCGCGGAATAAATCCTCGCGGGAACAATGCACGTGCGTGTTTTTAAAATTCTCCTCGGATGGGAGGCCGCGCGATTTGAAATTAAAATTCTCGCACACATTCTTTTGAACCGCGGCGGCATCAAATCTGCGCAATCATCCCGCGAATAGCATCTTTTATGAGACGCGAAAAAAGATGTCGTCGCGAGCCAGTGCATTTCCAAGAAAAGACGTCGGACTTCTATCGTTTTCGCGAGTCGAGAGGTCCGGGTTAAAAACCCGACCGCATGAACGCGATTAACAGCGGTAAACAAAGTAGGTCCGCTTTAAAGCGCGGAGCGAATCGCGTCGACGCGATACGGCGCGCAAAAACCGCCACCATTTTCCCCGTAATACGTGGAATCGCGAGGAAGTCCTTCTCGCGAGCGCGCGCGAGAGGATCGAAGAGAGAGCCCCTGCTGTGGTCCTCCGGCGCTCACCTAGGTGAGGGATGAGGTGAGCGAGGTGCGCATGTTCGCTCCGCGCGGAGGGAGCACGCCCCCTCGCGAACTCCGCAATTTCATTTTCTAAATGAAGCGAGCCAACCCCCTGGGAGGAGTGAAAGGCTTGGCCGGTTTCGTGTGTACGTTTGTAGTAGCCCCGGGGCTGCAATCGAAAGCGCATATCCATTTAATTAATTATGCATGAGGCTCGATGCACACCCGAAACACAGGTCGACGGTTATCGTTAACCCATGTGAAAATGGTCGAATCGCCCAGGCGTCTGTCGGCGATTGTCGGTGGCGTTCGCACGCGCGCGCGCCATTGCGTTTTTATAATCAATATATATATTCGCGCGATGAAACGGAAAAATTGCGACGAAAATTGTTGATCGTTAGCGCCGTTTTTTTTTTGTTTTTTTTTTTTTTTCATCGCTCGAAACAGAATTGGATATTTTTTTTAGATTTGATAGGAGATAATCCGTAATAAACCACTTTATATTCCGTTCGACGCTACATTGCACATCAACGACGCGACGACTATAAGTTTATCCACGTTTGCCGCTGATCTTCGACTCAGGTCGACCTTCCTTTCCGCCGTCCTTTTCCTCTGCTAGATTCGTTTCTCATTAATCTCTGTCCCCATCCTTTTACTTCGTTTCATGATTTCTTGCTACATTGCTTCGGACCGTCCCCCGTGTCCCTTTTCGCCTTGCTCGTTTAAGACAACATGGCCGGCCGATCGACCGGGCGCCATTGAGCGAGTTGTCGGAGGATTTTTACAGATTTTTCGCGATTTGCGCTTTTTCGTTGCTTAGTCGAGCGGATATTAAAAATTCTTGTCACTCGCGACTCGAATCACTTCTGCGTCTTGAATATCAAAACGTTCGACACGTTTCTCTGATCGTAAAAATATCGCAAAAATAATGATTATTCGTGCGTTCACGTGACGGTTTTCGGTAGAGAAAATCGAAAAGCAGAAAATTTTATTCAAAAAGAGGTGAAATAATTATGAAAACAATGAGAAATGATTTTTACGCAAATTTTTATTGAATCGCGACATTCGGGAGGAAAAAACCGGAATGTGTGACGAGAAAAATATTGGTTTCCGTTTTTAACTCGATCAAGACTTTTTAACAATGTTGCATACCACACGATATTCATCGCATTATTCACCTTCAACGCTAACAATTTTTTGTTGTTATTTTTCTGGCTGTCTGTCCGCGTGCCCTTCCGACAATCAGAGCCGAATACATTCACGAATCTCGCCGTAAATCATTCGAACGACTCGCTATTTCGTGGGGTCTTAATAATCGGACATTATTCTACGAAAAAAAAAAACGAACAAACAAAAACGTCAAGGTGTATCGATGTCACCGAGGATCGGGGGATGATCAAAAAGCGGTCTGGCGCCAGTGAGAAGCGGATGAGAAGACGCTGAAGCCGGGCAGCAACAGCGGGGTCGGTCTGTCGGTCTGTCGGTCGCCCTCATAGCAGTGCCAGAGCATGAAAAACAAAAAAGCCTCCTCCCCTACCTCGCCCCTTGCGCCATAGCTATCTTTGAGAATGGCCTTGAACTTCGAGGGAGAACCCCATTGGCCGAAAAACCGTGTCGCAGTTTTTCCTCGGGGCAGCGGCGGCAGCTCTACGAGCACGAATCACCGGGCGAAACGGCTCTTCTTACAAGCTACTTGTTAGGTAGCTCGGGAAGGTGGAACGAACTCCTCTCCCCCTTTAACCTAACCGGCAACCCCCCTTGAGGTCTTCTTCTTCGCCTTCCCCTTCGGCGATAAGATTTGTGGTTATAGCTTGTTTTTGGACCGCTCTCCGCGGGGGTCGACAACGTTCGTTGATCTTTTCCTCGAGGAAAAGGGAGGACCGAAGCACCTATTAAATGGCCAGTGAATGATCTCATAATTATATTGTCGGGGTGTAGTTTGTTAGTTCTTTCTAGCGTTGACACATTTAAAATCTGACACATTTTGCGATGGCGTCTTTTCGTCGCTTCGTTTATTTTCGCGATACAAGTGCTAGCGATTTTATTACGCGTAGCATCGATATTATTTATTTCTTTGGGGCTGCAAATTGTTTTAGAATTGTTTTATGGCGTCGTACAAGTTTGTGCCATCGCTCGCTGACTAATTGCAAAAATAATTAAAGCGTGAATTTTTTATCTACTAACGCGTCAGTGTCGAAATTCGCGCTAATTGTCTTCGGGAAAGAGAGCACCCCGTTTCACTGACCTGACGAAGATATAATATCGAAGCATTTAAGAAAGTGGAGCACCGAGAGTTCCGTGACCCCTAACCATGACCATCATGCCCCATTCTAGTCTTTCCTCCGTCGTCTCCGGCGATAAGATTTGTGGTTATAGCTCCTTACTGTGGTCTACGCGCCACGGGGGCTGGCGACATCGCCTCTCATACATCTCCTCTCTCTCTCTCTCTTTCTCTTCTTTTTATCAGAAACTGGAGGAACGAATGTACGTTCAAGGTCGATAAGATAGAGTAACAGGCTCAGAAAGGTCTTGTTTTCGAACTGATTAAATTAAGTTCCATTTTATTTTTAATTCCATTAGATCCAAAAAATCTACGGAATGTCGCATTTCACGTTAACGCAAACCAAATCTCCAAGTCTCACAGATTCCGCGTTAGACTTAAGAAACGTCTCTAATGTCATTCGCTTCCTGGTTCTCGTTTCGAACAGTCGCGATTTATGTGAAAAACCGTTACCCGCGCGAATGAAGACGAGAGGACATTAGCCTGTTAAAATGTATTCGCGCGGCGAAGTTCACCGACCCCTTCGCGGCGGATGACTTTTTTTTTTATCCTAGGACCGTTTTTTCGCGCTTCCGCGTCTGCCGAAGAAATTCCCCGGGAATTTCGTGAACCATTTCAGGGGCGGGTTTTTGCATGATGTTTCACAGCGTTCGCGACCTTTCCCAAGCTTCTCTCCGCGCCGAGGACGTCGCCGTGGAATTAGGTCGTAGGAGGTCAGAACTCCGCGCGCGTCCTTCCGCGTGTCCGTCGTCCGGGACGATTTTTAGCCGTCAAGGCCGACGCGCGGTGATTCAGCTACGGTTTTTGCGTACTCGCGAATTCGAGGAGTTTCGACGCGCGCGGCGGATCGTTTTCGTCTCTCCGAGAAAATTGACGGTTGCAACGCGCGGCGCAACCTTTCAATAAGCGGTGAAAAACCATCTGTGCAATTACGACACCGCGACGTGTCATTACAACGCGCGAGTTACAACATATTTTCTTGACGCGCGATGTGTAACACGAGATTATCCGCTGTGCATATTATTATGTCTTTAAATAAAACCGTTTCTTATAAAACCGTTTGATTGCAAAAAATGTCATAGCAAGGACAACAAAGTTAATGGGAAGAGTCTCTTCTATTTTTTTATTTGCTATTTAATTGCTAATTGTTATTTTAAGTAATAAAATCACTGATAAGAGCTGTTTAACAGTGATTTTATTACTTAAAATAAGTAATATTTTGGCTTTACTAGTAATACAATTCTGTAAGGGATTAAATTATCGAAGACCCCCTCTTCTGATTTTTGTTGTCAGGTCAATCGTTCTGTCGGCAAATTCAATCGTTTTCAAGAGCAGCATATTTTCCTGTGGAAAATCGCGAATTTTTCCTCGGTTTTACTCCGAATGGCGTTGAGAGGCCTGGTATCGTTAGAGCGTGGCGTTCAACCGGGAGAAGCTGTTGCTCTCCCACCTCGGTGGTGCCCCGCGATAAGCCGAAGAAGGACAGGGAGATTAATCAAACGAGAAAGAGAGAAGGATTCAGGCACCTTGCCCCCTCTTGTCCCGCGGTTGCACCCTTCCGCAACCAGGCCGCGTCTTCCCCCGCTCGGGAAACGACTGCACGGCACGAGCAAGTTGCGGCGGCCCCGTGAGGGGCAGACACGAGGCCCGACGGAAACGGCCGAGCACGGCCGAACGTTCGTTCGAATCGCGGCTCCCGCGTCAGTGCTGAAACCGCGTCCGCGGTTCACGGTTCACGATATCTCGGCTTTACCGCGGTTGCATTTTTTGTGCATCCCGGCCGGCGGAGGAGCGACCGTGCGCGAAAACAAAAAAAACAAACCAACATCGGGGGTTGGCGCGCTTTCGGCAGGATCGTCGTCGGGGAAGAAGCCTCTGCGGTCTCGACATCTCCGCTACGACAGAAAGTGTCTTCGTTTTCGTCAACGACGCGGTAGAGAGAGAGAGAGAGAGAGTGAGAACGCGAAGAGGGGGGTGGACGAAGGGGAGAAATAGAGCGACGAAAAGACCGGAGTGACGGAAGAAGAAAGCGTTTTTTCGCGTGAAGTCCGCGTCTTGTGCAATCGAGTGACTCCTCGCTGCATCGTTGTCGCGATTATGGCGCGTTCCGCGAGCGCTCGAATCGCGCCGCGGTATTCGGAACGCGGTCGCGCACGTCGGCACTAGACACACACGGGTGTTTCCCTCGAGTGAGTATTTTTCTCTCTTACTTGTGCGCGGCGATCTCGGTGAATACACGATCATGAGCTGCAACGACGCGACGACTCGCCGTCTATCCGCGCGATAAATCGTCGATCGATCGGAGAAGGACGCGGTGAAACGAGAGCGCCGAGAGAATGACACATTCGAGTTACGTAGTCACGTCATCTATTGACAGCGCGTAACTTCAGGGCGCTGAGAGAAGAGGAGAGAGGGACAGAGAGAGAAAGACAGAAGCCGGCCGGTGTCACGAACGGCGCGCGCGAGTCAAGGAGAAGTGATTTGCGAGCGACGAGTACATGAGGATACGCGAAGGTAGGTCGAGTGCGACTTTTTCGACAGTTCGGAGAAACGGTAGTTGGAATAGTGCGAGCGGGTGCGCGACACGCGCCCCGCTGCGCGCGGGCTCGTGGCGATCTCGTACGAAAAACCAACGCGCGTTCTTCGTCGTGAAACTCGCGCGAATACCAAATCGCGGGAGAAGGGGGAGGAGGAGAAGGAAGCGAGAGAAGGAATCTAGTCAACGGAGTTTTACCAAGAGCGTATTTTGCCTGTTTCGTCGTCGCAAGCTCGGCCTGGGCGCTCTACGCGGAATCGTCGACAGAAAAAAAACGTAAACACACACACACATACACATACACACACACACACACACTCGGCCGAGAAGAGCCGCGCGCGAGAAGGGAACAACATAGTGCCGTGAGACGAGACAACAAGCGCGCGCGCGCACACACACACGGCGCGCGAGTTTTCGCGATCCCGGAGCAAGGTCGTGCGCGGACTTCGGAGCCGTGTTTACGGTGTTTGATATCCGCCGGGGTACGCTCTCGGCGCGCGAAGACGCTGGTCGGTCGCGCAGCGGTGTGTTTCACGCTCGGGCGAGCAGAGTTTAACGCGAGGGAGAGTTTAAGCAAAAGCAGAGCAGCGCTCGTTCGATGACCGTGTCGCGCGAGTCGGACGTCACTCTCGGCACCGAGGAGGAAGAGGAACGCGGCGGCACGCGACTTCCGCGCGCATCGTCCACGTCGCCTCGCGTTATATCGTCCGCGTGAAAATTCACGAATGATCGTCGTACGTACGAATTCCTGCGATTCTCTCCGGATTCTTCTCCCGGGACTTGACGACGCGGAACGTAGTGCGCGAGCGCGGCGCGCGATATCGCGCCGCACGCGGTGCAGTGATATCATCGCCTCGGTGCGAGGTGCGTTGTACGTCGTACGTCGTCGTCGTCGTGTTGTAGCTTGAGAAAAATAGAGAAGAAAATTGGAAGAGAAAACGAGAGACGTGAAGAGAAAACGCGATCGTGATTCGCTGAGTGCGCGTCCCTCGAGTAGACTCCGGATTAGACAACCAAGTTTCGGCGGGACTCGCGTAGTTCCTGTCGCAGTGATTACCGCAAGTTTACGTCCATGTATCCTTGGTATCGGGACAGTGTGGCAGCCGCGGCGGCGGCCGGCCTTGGTGGACCCGTCGGTGTTGTGGGCTCCGGATTCTGCGGCACCGGACCTGGCCAGGGTGGGACCACGATCAAGACTGAAAGTGGATACTCCGACTGCATGCTCGCCCTCGACTACGTCCAGAGTAAGGTGAGTGCTGCAAATTTTATGGGGAACCGTAATTTAAATCCGGTTCTCTCTCTTTCTCTGTGTACGTGTGTGTGTGTGTTACGACAGTTGTGTATTGAATTCCTGAATGAAATCGAGACATCGGTCCGGACTGTAGTTTAGATTTCAGGATTTATACAAATACCGAGAGTTGGGAAATTTAATATTAAACGTTGGCATTTGTGGACAAGAGTGACGCGTGGAAAAATTTTCAAGTGAAACTTGAAATTCCCGAGCATTTGGAATCGAAGGATTCTCTCCGGATTCTTCTAATTTTTTTTTTTTTTTTGACTGACTTGTTGAAATAATTGTTGCGTTGTAAAAGATAATTTACGCACGCCGTTGCGCCGCGTCGCACGCATCTCGCATTGTTTTCCGCTCGGTTTGTTCCGCAAATTATATTCCACGATAATTTTCCTTTCCGATATTTATACGACGTCGAGCAAACGGGGCACAATATTGCTTGTCTGTTTTGAGAGTTAACGGTATGTAAACTAGAGGAATCCTTTCGATTCTCTATCGGCCAACTTATTAATAAACGAGTTGCGTGCTTACAATACACACGCACGCAGTTTCCGCGGTAATTATCGTAGGTTTCTGGAATTCTGTACGCAACTTCAAAATATCTCGCATGTATTGCGTGATAATTTCTGACGATGTACAAGAGAAATTTATGGCAAAAATCGTAGACCGTAAATACGATCGATAATTTACTTAAAAGATACGCAAAAAGTATCGGAAAAGTTATTTCTCTAAAACATATTATTTATATTCTAATTTTCGGAAACGAGAGATTTGGCGTCTAAAGCGGATTTCCAGTTTGCAATTTTTTACATGAGATTTTAAGAGAAAAAAACGATACATTTAAAAATAAAAGAATCGAAGCAGACATTCTGAAAAAAAAAGGTTATTACACAGTAAACGTCACGTTTGACCAGTTAGATATTATATCTGTTGCTATTATTTATCTCGCGCGGTTCACGCATTCACGTTTGCATGATGATGAAGCAGCGCGCATCATGGTTCGCATGCTAATACCTCATTTCGAGCCATTAAATCGACTCATCGGGACGGGAGAAAAAAGACAATACACAGAAAAACAACATTACCGGGAACGGGCGCAAGAAAAGAGATGCACCTGTGACGCTAGTTAAGGAGATCAATGATAATTGCGTGTGACAGATCGGCCGCGTTTGACGTAGCCGATTCGACGAGTAATTTGTTCTCTAATGAGCCGCGCGCGCGCGCGGGTTCGCATGCTCGCGTTTTAATACGAAACAAACATATTAACCGACCACGTCAATTACGCGATATAGCGAATTCAGGTTTTTTTTTTTTTTTTATGCACTTTCCGTACCCTGCGTTGTCGCGTCGGCCGCAAAAATCGCGAGCAAGTAACTTCTGTCTCGTTTGTTTTTGTTTGTTTGTTTTTTGTCATTGATCATACTCGCGATCGGTGCAATAATAACCATCGCAATTGCTCGCGGATGAAGATTAATACCTGGGTAATCGCTCGGTGGCAATGAACTTGATATCGCGAGGGAAAATTATATATCACGTTTGTGTGTGTGACGCGATAGTTATATACATTTCCACGTATCATTTGCTCTATGAGACTCGCGTGAACGAGCACATTATTATCGTCCTTTAAAACGTTGATGTCCTCGCGCGCGAAGGCTATTATTTTAAATAATGTTTCTTGCGCCGAGTGTTTTTTGTTTAATTGTAACAATATACTGTTTGTATATGTTGTTTAATTGCAGTGCGACTTTTCAAGTCACTGTCGCGTTTCGCGGTTTTTCCTTGGAAAGAAAAAACCGCGAATTCCACGTATTTTCGTTCGCAGATCGCGGTCTTGCGTTTGCCGACGGCAAGCGAGCGGAATCGCGAGCGTGAGATCGGGAGGTTCGCGTGTATCAGAGAAAAATGTAAAACACACCTGACGAAATCCGCGCGGCAAATCGGTTCTCGTACAGATGGAAATCGTCCAAGTTGTCGAAATTTTCCAACCGAATTTGCGTATTCAATTCGTTCGTTCTTCGATTTGCTTATCGACGCGCTCTGTTTTTCGCGCGCGCGCGCGCGATATTCATTCAGAGACCGAGTTACGACCGTAATGAATTATCGCGCTAATCTTTCGATTTGCTTCGTGTATTTTCTTGCGAACGCGTCCGCGGAATGGCGAGCAAGAAAGACTGACGAACCCGTGCCGCGACTAAATCGACAAGAAGGTAATCCGGCGTGACAACCTGTGAAAATGATTTGCGCGTAAAAACGCGTCCGTCGGGACGCGAGTATTGTCCGTGCGGTCTAGGAAATGGTACAACACAAAGTACCGTTGACGGTAGAAAAATTCGTCAGAAAAAAAAATCCGTCGGAAAAAAAATCCGTCCGTTTCGAGGGTTTCTTCGCGCGAAAAAAATTATACGACGCTCGGCGCGACCGTCCGGAAAACAACCAAAACTCGTGAAAAAAATTGCTGCCTCAAATATCTGCGAACGATTTTTTTTTCTCTCGCATTCTTTTCAATACATTAAACGCGGATCGTACAAAACGCGCGCGATCAAGTGCGAACCCTGCGGGTTTGACAACTTGCGGCTCTCCCACCTGGTTTCTCGCAGGTGACGGTCGCGATTATCTTTCGCGCGATATGTGGTTTACGTGATTTTATCTTTCATCTGAATTGCACACCTCTCTCTCGTAAAATCGCGCTAAAAATACAGCGCTCCGGTTATACATCCGCAATTGTCACTTTCTCGCGTCACGACGACGCTTGTGTTTACACACAAATCACAGTCGGCGGTTCTTCTGAGCGCGCGGAAAAAAAAGAATCCCCCGGTCAGGTTATTCGACCATCTGGCACGAAGATTCCGTATTTCCATTCTGTGCGAGGTTGTTTTCTTCCTGTCGTTACACGCAATGATAATCGTTTAATAACCACCTATGGACGCCATTAATAGTTAACGACGGCAATTAAACGAAGTGTGTTGACGGCCGAGTGTCCATTAACGAGTGATTAAAATCTAGAATCGATCATAACGGCGACTCGTCAGATCGTAACTTGCGCGGTCGGTTGATGTAACGTGTGGACATTTATTTATATTTTTCACGCTGCTCTTTGCCTCATTAGCGCAATTTTCTTGCGCGCATTATTTGTGTCAAGTTCCATCATTCTCTTGTGTTACAAGAGAGTATTTTTTTCGTGTGGATTTTTGCAACTCGCGAGATGTAAGAAACTGTGTTGCGCGCGCGAGAGCGCAGCTACATACAATTTGAATTATTCAATCACACACACGTTGCTAAACTGTAACACGCGGGAGTCGAATTCCCGACAGATTTCGAGGCGTGCAAGCGCGAGCGGATAATTTATAGGCGCGTTTATCCGCCGTAATCAGGAGGAAACTCTCTCAGAAGGAGAGATTTTATTCCGCGATTTAACGAACCACATCCCATAACGTTGTTACCAACAATTATCGGACCATCGAGCTGTGGTTTTTTTTTTTTCCGCCGCGGGTCGATGTTATTACCCGCTCGCCGCCGCGGGTCACCGGACTTTCGTTTCGGCGCCGTGTGGATTTTCCTGCCGATATGTCGGTCGGAAAAAATTACCGCGGGCGCGAAAATTAACATCTCTCTTTCTGCTTGCCGCGCGTAATTGCCAACTGCTTCCCGCGACGATTACAGGCGTTTGTTTTAATTGCGTGTATCACATGTGTATCCCGCTCGCGATTCTCTTCGTTCGCGTCTTTTCGCGGCCTTTTAATAAATTTTTTCGCAAATAACTTATCGCGGCTGGATGCGCGGAGAGATGAGCGAACAGATTACCGGGAAAGCGCGACGACAGCTGATTAGAAAAATAATTACGACGTACGTACGCGAGAGAGCCACGGGGCCGTGACTAATTGCCGCTTCCCCCGCGACGGCGGGGAATTCGGAGGTTTCTCACACGTGTTTGTTATGATAATAACTCGCTCCATCGATATCTAAGCATCCTTCTGTTCGCGTCGTTGCGCGCGTATCTCTCTATTATTTCCTCCCCCGTCTCTCTTTCGTCTCTCTGGAAACGCCGCCGCTGGTTCGCTATACCTTCACTGCGACTCGAACTCGCGGCAACTGTGTTTTTTCGTCCATTGGGAAACGCGCGCGCGGCAAGAAAAGCCGGCAATTCTTACACTTTGCATGCCGGTGACGTAGATTTACGTGTTCCGTGCTTCTGCTCCTTTCCCTCCTTCCCTTTTCCTTCCCCGCTCCCTCACGGTACACGGCCAAGTAACGTTAATCTATCTTCCCCACTTGTCTTCTCGCGCCTAGCGCTCTTCTCCGTTTCGCTATACCATCTCGGTATTAAAATTTTTAGTCCGCGCGTATATAAGATTGGCAAAAATTGGACCGCGTATCGCGAAATTTCTGCACTGTTGAAAAAAAAAAGTAAAGTAATTGCAAAAAATATTGAGTAGCTGCAACGTGAGCGAGTGATTTGAAGGGAAAAGTAAGTTTTCGTGGCATTCGAAGAATCGCTGTTTTAATTAATATTTTTTTAAATATAATTTTTGCATCACGATCGTACGGAACGACTCCCCTCTCTTCGTTGAAGCGACTGTTGCAAAATTGAATTATCTCCTTTTCAAATCCATCCTTTCTCGCGCTTCTTGTCGAAGACAAAATGTCACAATCAATTTCTTCGCTTCTCGTCAATGCCGCAAAGCTTTTTCCGGGACTCGTAATGTTCACGCTTCGATTGGACGCTTCGGCGGGATTGTCTTTATTTCGAATGAACGCTAAAATGGTATATAAAGTGACGCGGAAAAACTGTCGCTCCGCGAGTGTGTTGTAGCGACGGCGGTTTATGCTTCTTGTCGGCGGCTCGCGAACGTGGAAAACGGAGATGGTTCCATAAAGACCGAACGAAAGAGAACTTCATTGGCTCCTCTCTCGAGGAGCCTCTGGCAAAAACGCCCTGAAAGTGTAACGCGCCAACCGATTTCCCCTTCGTCCTGTCTCACCACTTTTCCTACGTAACGACCATAAGTATCCCGCGGTCCGTTCTTTGTGTGTAAAACACCGAGCGGAACTGGCGACATTATCGCGGACAATCGCTTAAACGCCGCGCAAAACTGTCGCGCGATTGCCTTTCGTTTTGATAATTATTATTTTAGGTTACCGTCGAGAGAGAGGTCTAGGGGGAGGGAAGAAGTAATCAGGATCGTCGGATCCCGATTCCCATAATTCGGAATGAAATTAACCGGCCGTGTTGATTTTTCCGCTTGGGGAACGCGCCGTTGCGAGGGGGCGGCTCGTTCGCCTAAGAAAAACATTGTGCGAGTCGAAAACGCGCGGAAGAAAATTCTCCCTCGCACGAGAATTGGGCGAAATTTGTTTTTTTATCTGGATTTAAGGACAGACAGCGCGCGTTACATCGATACCCTTTTCAATGTTTGTTAACGATGATGTAACGATCGTTAATTCTGTTCCGCGGAGACAAATTCTTGAAAATTTTGCGAACCGCTGCTCTAAAAATATTCCAATTAATTTTTTTCTCGTTATCTCGAACGTCAGTTTCGTAGAAATGTACTTCAACTCCGCAGCTCGTTGTTCTTTCTCGTCGTTCGCTCGTTTCAAAAATGATTGATCGCTGATATTAAAATGAAACGTGAATTTTTGCCGCGCAACGACTCGCAGACGACTCGTCGTGTTGTACCGCGCGCGCGAGATTTTCAAGTTGAAGGCGGCCATTGGCCGTCAGGGCTAGGCGTCCGTAAAAGGTCGCTTCTGGGTCCGGGCGGCTTTCCAAACTTGGCGGGTCCAAGGACCCTTTAGCGCGATCCGTTGCAAAAATGGCTCGGACGGCGCGTGACTCGCGCTTCTCTCCTACTTCGGTCTGTCGTTTAAGTTCAAGGCAAATGACATTTGTCGAGAGGAGCAGCGAAATTTCTAATTATCGTTCGATGAAACCTTGATTATTAATTTCATGTTGCGTACGAACAGTTGATACGGTAAAACACGCCGGCACGGGCAATGCGCATCTGTCAGGTGTTCGATAAATGACTTCCCCTTGGATCCGATTTGTTTTTTAATCGACGCGATTCGCCGACTTAATTATCGCGCCGTGTGGCACATCGTCGGACGTATTTGGCGGGGATTAGTTACGGTCAAAAGTCCGAATCGGGGGCAGATAAAGAGCGGAAAAGTCCTATCTCTCTCTTTCTTCGCGCGCGCGACGTGACGAAGAGAAAATGAAAAGGTTCAATCGCGCCAAAAGAGAGGAGCGCGCGCTCGAGGTCGCGGCCATTACGGCCGATAAACAGCTCGAAATATCGCCGAAAGAAGAATTCAGTGGTAATGGAGCGACCGGGCAAAAAACGCGGGCGCGCGCAAAGAAAATTAACGGCAAAAGGGAAGAAACGAAACGCGCGCGCACACCTACGTGGCCTATCGAAGAAGTCCTCGGCACAAAGAGGCGAAAGAAGGGAAACGAGGAGTGACGGAGGGCGGCTGCGGGAGAAGAAGAAGAAGAAGAACAACAAGAAGGAGAATGCACCGAGCAATAGCGGGGTCGTAGGGCGGAAAGGGGAGGGAAGGAAGAAAAGAAGAGAGGAAGGTGCGATCGGAGCGTGCGCGTCCGAGTGACGCGAGGAGGACCGTGCATCTTCCTCTCTCTCTTTCTCTCTCCTTCCCACATCTTTATCTTCCTCTCGCCCGCACGTCCGCCATTCCATCCGTCTCTCTCGCTCTCTCTTTCTCTCTTCCTTCTCCCTTTCTCTCTCTTTCTCTCTCGCTCTTTCTGCATTTTTTTCTGTACATATCTCTCTCTCTCTCACTCGCGTTGCGGTAACTCGGTTCTCCAGGTAGTTCGTCCTCCGATTGGCGGGCGTGGACGCAGGTGCGCGTGGGTGGGGGAGGCGTGGTACCCACCTCCTATTGGCTACCGGGCCCTACCCACACCGGAAGTGGGGCGTCGGAGGAGGAAAGAGGGTAGGAATGAAGGGGGGGCAGGAGGTTGAAGGCAGAGCTCCTCCGCTCGGCCGTGCGAGGGCAAAAACAATATCGCATCTCGCGCGCAACGCCGCAAAAACCTGCCAGGTGGCATTTCGCCTTACCTTGAGGGTTACTGCCTTTTGCACGCAAACACACTCGCGCGCTTTGCCGTCTATACGTGTTACCCTATACGCGCACTTATCCTACCGCGAAACCCACCACCGCGAAACTAGACGCCGCCATGCTACCTGGTGCCCGTGGCAAAGGGGGATGCACCCGCAACCCCCGTGACTTCTCAGCCGAGGGGGGGATCGAAGTCCAATAAAAGTTTGGCGCTCTTCTCTCGAGATATTATGATTTAACGGAGCAATTCGTCTCGCACGGATTTCTATTTCGATAGATTTTTTGAAAAATAATTGGTTTCTTTTTTTCATTAAAAAAAAAACGTGACAGGACGATTATCGCTCGGTCTCCTTCGCGATTGAGTCGTATTGTCGCGGAAGAAATGTAAAAAAACAACGGAAAAATGTTTCTTAACGTTCGACATAAAAATAGTATACATATGTAATCCAATCAACATGATTAATGTGTGTATGCGCATTTAATATTTGACATATTTATGTGACTGCGTCAAATAGATTATTATTTTCCACGTCGATATATTAATGTAACACATTTATAGAAAGTTAAACTTAGACTAACGCGAATATGCAAACAAAGTGGAAAAGAGGAAAACCAGAGTAAACATTTTATGTAACGTGAAACATTCCGCACGTAATGTGACATTCAAGTGATATTAATAATTTCAACTCGGAATCATGCGACGGAAATTCGCGATCTTTGAAATTTTTTTCGCCCCGTTAAATTAACTCTGTGTGTGTGTGTGTTTTTTTTTCTCGCGCAGGGTTAATTCCTCGATCGCTCGTACTTTCGGTCCGTAATCTTCACATAAATCTTCACGAATATCATCCATTAGGACGGAATTTTTGACAGCTGAGTATAATTTAGATTCGCACAGGAAATAAATGAATCGAGCGAATCGAATGCGAATGTTTTACCCCAACACGCGCGCGTAGAAAAGCGCGCGCGTCAAGATAAAACGCGACATATAAAATGCGCGCGTCAAACAAATACATAGCGCGAAGACATTCGCGCTCTATGCAAATAGAGTTAAAACGCGAGTACTTAACAACATTGCTGCATGAGATCATTACACATGCTAATCTGTTGTTCTCGATATGGTAACGAAATAATAAAAACAGACGTCTCTGACGAGCAAACAGACGATGATTAATAATGCGATTGACGAGGAAAAGACGTGGAAAAATTTTAACTATAAATAATCCGTACGGAATAGCTACGTGGTAAACAAAACGCGTTTGTTTTAACCACGTGCGAAAAAAAAGTCCGACTTGCAACTGGCATAAAACGCCCGTGCGAAGATCGCGCGGCGGCGTTTCTTGAATCTGAACCCTCTCCGGAAGGTGTAATTTTCAAATTATCAGAACTCATCGCGCGTTTGTCTACTACGGATGGTTTGATAATTGCGGCTTCTATCCGCAACGCCACGACGTGTGTAATAGCGAGTTCCGTGATCCCTCGGTCTCTCACGGCCGTTTCTTTCGCGAGAAACGAAAAGACACACACACACACACATGCGATATAGGTACGCGTTACACGGCCGACATATCGTGCGATCCGCGAACGCGCGAACAATGGTGGCGAAACAGCGACCGCGGGAGTCCCCATGAATAAAGATCAGACCGTTTGTACGGCAATCGCGCCGTCACTCAACGCGAAAATCCGTCGTGAAATGCGATTACGACCTGTCGCGAATTACTATCGAGCGACGTAGGACTTTTCGCGCGGCGCGCCTGATATGTATATGATTTTTTTTTTGTTTTAAACGCCGCACGTAAGGAAAATAAAGCATCGAGCGCACATTGAGATAAACGTCAGAATTAAATGCCGATCTTTTTACGTCCGACAAAAGGTCGGAACTCGCAGTGATATTTTTTAAAGTGCATTTTTCTGATATCAGATTGTTAAAAGTCGTTGTGTTACAAATATCTTCGCGGTATTTGTAAAAGATTTTACGTTCCGTTTTCTCCCGTGCGCGAACGAGTTCCGATCGATTCGACGAGGATATAATTTCCGCGCGCGGCTAGGTATAAATTAATTAGACAATTAATCGTGTAATGGACCTTTAATTGGACCCTGTTACGTGTCAGCGATGTCCGCCCGGGCGTAATCGCTTCGCATCTGCTTTATCTGCATACGTGCATACGCGTAACGAGGCCTCCCCGAGGCTCTCTCTCTCTCTCGACGGTTCAGGTAAACCGACCGGCGGCTGAGACCGAAGCGGCTCGAGCGAGTTGTCGAGATTGTAGATAAGCGTGCGAGATTCAGCAGATATACCCCCCTCCGCCCCTTCCGATATCGTTCTGATAAGCGAGCATGCATCCCGCTTGTTAAACGCGGGACGCGGTTTATTTCGCTCGCGACACGACGTGCGGTCTCTTTTTTCTCCGAACTAGGAGAACACTTGAATTGTTATCTTTCCAACGAAAAACACGCGCGGAAGATTGTGCGCGCGGCGTGCAAATGCGACGATACTTGTTTGAGATTCACTTGTGTTTGTAATTTTCTTTCCTCTCTGCGTGTTCCGCGAATGCCGCGAATATTTTCGGAGATTGCTCGCGCGCTTCGCCCTCGTTCCGGATGCCTCCGAGTTTTCCACGTCGTGGCCACAGCAGCGGCTCGCTCTCAAGGCTGCGAAGGAATCTCGTTAGGGAAACAGAATACGGAGGAACGTGATTCCTCGTGACTGCATTTCGATCATAACTGTCGTGGCTCGTAATCGTCGCGGCTCGAGCGTCGAAAAGTTCGCAGAATCTACTGATGAAAGTCGACGGTCAATTGCCGGACGTACATGCGGAAAAGTCGATGAAAGGAAATTAAATTACGTTGAGAAATTTCGCAAACAATTCGTTTTGTTTTGCGCGCCGTTTTGATCTTTCGAAAATTAGCAGAAAAAACGCGAACAATCGGCTGACAGTTTACTGACAATTCAAAAAATTATTTTTCACCTCGTTTGCACACACGTGGATTGAATCGCGCGCATTGTAACGCGGTTATTCGACGATTGCGCAATTTTATAAGCGCGTCGGAAAGCGGATGGATCTCCGCGATCAGCGGAAGATTCGTCTGTACCATCCAAGCTTCTGCGCTCCGAGGAAACGTCAAAACGGTTCTCGGTTTTGTCGCAGCGTGGCGCTAGTCGTAGTAAGCGCGCGATGTAAACGCGCGTCTCGAGGCGGAAAACACGTGCGCGCTCACACATACACGCGAAGTCGTTTCCACTGAAGTAGAAGAAGCCTGTCGGTGTGTGAGACAATTTTTCGCGCGCTTCTCTTCTTTTTTTTCCCCATTTTTTTTAAGTACGCAACATATCTTCGGAGTATTGACTACACTCCCTTCCCTATCCAAAGGAAATTATTTTCTGTTGCGGATGTCATTAATTTACAACGGAAACGAAGCGGAGCGTTCACTTTACGCTCGGACTCGAGGGAAGACAACTTTTCGCTTATTTACTTCGAATAACGAATTACAAAATACGAGAACGACATACACAGGCGTGGGTTGCGGAAAAAGCGCAAAACGAGACCCAGGAGAAATAACGTGTAAATGCATTTGAAAAAACGCATTAAAAAGCATCGCGATCGATACGCGCGGGTTTTTTTCCGGAAAGAAGGAGGGGAGGGAAAAAAGCACACGAGAGAGAGAGAAAGAGAGAGAGAGAGCGGAAGGTTGTTTCATTGTAATCTGAAAATTGATACACCGCAGCAGCGACGACGACGATGACGACGACGACGATGATGCTCGTCACGCTGACTTTTTCCAGCCGGAGCTCGCGCGCAAGGCAGTTTCTCTGCTCGTCGAGGTTGCATTAGTTTCACGCTGGAATAGGTCGCCTCGGTTGCATTTTTTTTTAACACAGCGGCCGCTCGCGTCCTTCCTCGCGCCAAAGGTCGGATTAGTGTCGTTGCACGCGTCGCACCGACACTTCTTCTTGGCACACTTTGTGCCCCGCCTTTTGTTTTGTAACTATACAGCCCTTATTTTAAATTCTCTTTTTTTCTCACCGTGTCGATGCAACTATGCGGAAAATCGATCGCCGATATCACCGTCGTCGTCACGCCGCCGCGATGTTAATTTTAGAAGAGCGCGCATATAAGCGAGGCGACGCGCATCTTTTTTTTTTTTTTTTTTATTAAAGCCGGGAACCCCGCCGACAGCGGCCGAGCATTTCGACGTGAACACGGCGAGATTATTCAATCTCTTTATCTCGGAAGTTGAACACTCGGCGGAGATAAATCTTTTTGTGCGCGATTGTCGATGGTTAACCGCCTTGTATAAAAGCAAGACGGATCTAAGATTTTGTGGGTTTTTTTTTTAATCGAGTCGTAAAATACATATCGAGACGCGATACGCATCAAATTATAAATGTTGATTTTTTGTTGATTTCTTCGGGTTTTGTAACTGGTTTGATTTTTATCCGACTTGAACTTGATCATCGATATCGTTTCGCGATGTATATAAATTGCTGCGTTTGGATGTATCATCAGTTCGACGGCCAAACGGCGAAGGATTCCGCGATTAATGGATTTCTATTATCGGATTTTTTTAGTCAGATGACTAAATTCGAATTTCGAAAAAAACAAAACCAGTTTAGAAATATTGTCTGTTCGAAACAAGACATTCTTGCATGTCGGGTGTTTCGGTGGATGCAGTAATCTCTATTTTTGGGTGATTGCTAACTATCTTCAGCATTCTAACAAATTGTCATACGCCGATCGTTTTTTTTTTTTGTTACAATATAAATCTTCCTGATTATTTTATCGACAATCTCTTCGTTCGAAGATAAATGCGTTTCTCGGAAAATTGTCTCAAACTCTGATAAAGTAACCGTCTCAATATGATCGAGCACTGTCATTCGTTAAAGAAATAATGTAACAAAGTAAATTTATAAAATAGTTAATGTTAAAAGCTGAGGTGGTACGTGACAGACGTCAATTCTAATGTTAGAACGTTTCGATAATTTATTTCTTTCGATTGTCGTCAGCCAATCTGGCTATAAATTGAGTCAAAAAAACATTTTTGTTTATAATTTTTTGTCTTTGTTTTTTCAGGAGTTTAGTTTTTTTCAGTTGCAACAAAGTATTTGTAAAGGGGGGCTAATATTCAAAAACATCTAAAACAAATACTGAAAACATCAAGAATTGCTATGTTTGATGTTCGCACATCTAACGATTATTTCTTTAAAAAATGTTCGGTCATTATCTTACGCCAATTAGAAAGAGTGTCAAATATTCCTCCGTAATGCGTTTCAATCGCTTGTTCAAGTCGAACAACGCGCGAAGCGGAAAAGAGGTCGCGCGCGCGCGGCTGTGTAAACGAATTTTTGGCGGATCGCGTCTTCTGGCGAGATGAAGAGGACGCAGGAGACCGGTCGCTCTCCCGCATACGAGACAGTGAGCGGCATTGTTCCGACCGAGGCTCTGAAGAGTGGGGCTCTTTCTTCGGGACGCACGTCACTGAGAGAGAGACGTTCTTGCATCGCGGCTCGTGTGGTTACGTTTTGCGGTAATGCTCGTCTCGCGTCTTCTAACGCGTAGCCGGAGAGAGAGAGCATCTCCGAAGTTATACGACTCCATTAAGGAAGCCCGCCCGATTTTTTCAAAGTTCATTTCGGTCCGCATAAAACAAGCTGTTTAAAATGCACAGGCGTAGCAGCCGCGAATCAGGTCTCTCGTCGAAGATACACGCGCGATTTTTTATTTGCATCAGGAGCAACTGTTCGGATAAGTCCGTTTGCAATTGAATCGTAAAAAATATTTGAAATAAAAATCGAAACCTCTTGTTGTCTGGAACCGATACTCGATGTCGGTCTAATCGATTTAAAGCGATCGATAATACGGCCGTGTTTAAAAGCGGCCGGAATTGCGACTCGACGCCCAGTTGGTCTAAGCGATTAGCACTCGGCCGCGACCTTTCGCAGACCTTTTCTCTCCGACCTCTCTCTTTCACTCTCTCTTTCTCGATTATTCGGTCAACTGCTCGTTCCTTAATGTTTAGTCGGCGGTTTACGGTGGCGGAAAATAATATCGCGCGTCGGCTGTCATTTCGTGGCGAAACGACCTTTCAACCCACGGGAGAGGAATCTTTCGCGCTCAAGATCGCTTTGATCCGGATGAGAGCCGCTCTGACGCACGAAAAACCGTAACAAGCCTCTCTCGATGTCCGCGCAGGATTCACAGAGTGCGTTGTTGTGTGTGTCGTAAGATATTATAAAAATGTCAGATCTCTCGAGTCACGGAAAAATGACAACAAGCGAGGAGGAGAGGGGGGGGGATAACGCGTTAGATTGATGAGAGGGTTGTGCAGAGCCATCACTAAAAATACCCTTATTCGATGAGTAGCCCGTTGGAGGGTAAAGAGTGCAGAAGGGAGAAAAGAAAGGACAGAGAAAGAGAGAAAGAGAGAAGAGAGCGGAGGGAGGCGAAGGGGGGGAGTATAGTTCGCCTCCTATTTACAGGACATCCGCGCCACTGGGCACCGAGACAGTTATGACTCCTCGCCCTTCTCTTCGGACCCGCCGGTTGTTTTGCGCGGCCCTCTCGTTGCTTTTGTTCCCGTCGTGTTGCCCGTCGCGTTGTTCTTGTTCGCTCGTCTCCTCTTCTCCTCTCGCGCGGGGCGAGATCGTTCCTCTGCGTTCTTCTTCTTCTTCTTCTTCTACACCCATCGTCTCCGTCCGCGTCTTTTCCCCGCGGCTTCTTCCTTCTTCCTTCCCAAGTCACCGGACTTGATACCGACATCGCTCCCTGGTCTCTTGGCCCTGTTTCCACCGTGTGCGCGTGCTCCTCCTTCCTTTTCACTCTCGTCTCGATTCACCTATCTCCGTCTCTTCCCCGCTCTCCTCCCCCGTCTTGACCTTCCCTCTCTCTCTCTGTCTCTTCCTTTCCTCGCGTTCTCTCGCACACTTCGTCCGGTAGTCATCTCTTCTTCTGGTCTCTTTTTCCGTGTGCCGAGCTGGTCTTTTTGCCGGCGCGGAGGCAAGTCCGGGGCTGCTCGAGAATGGAGAGAACGGAGGCAGAAGAGGGGAGGGGGACGAGGATGAGAGAGGATGAGGCGGAGGCGCTCTCTCGCTTGAAAGGAGCCGACGTTACGTACGGTAGCCGGCCAGACTGTACCCAATTATTCCGGCGTGCTATACTAATGCCATGGACCCCCTCGACTAACCACCCCTTTCTTTCTCTCCTGTCCTCATAATGCGATAGGGCTTCCCCCCTTCGCTCGGCCAGCTACGCCGACGGCGAGACTTTTTCGAGAAAGAGCCTCCTCGATCGTTTGACGTTGCGTTTGCTCTTGCGGCATATCGCGATGAACGAAATCACTTAGGCCGAATTATCTCAAGTTGAAAGGTTGCGTTTCTTTCTCGAGATCTGGTTATTTTTTTTCTCCTCTCTCGGCTCGCGACGTACAAATTTTATTTTGATATTTGTTTCCTCGCGAAAAGATTTTATTTCCGATACTGGGGGGGGGGAGGAGGGAGAATAATTACCTACAGCAAAATTATTTGCCATTGTTTCTCGAGATGTAACTTCGATAAACATCTGTAAGTTCTCTTCCGTCTTCTATTTAATTTTATTTATACATTCTCGATTTATTGCACTCATTACGTTTTAATATCAGAGCCGTAAATTATACATACGTCCTCCCCATTTTAATTACGTTCCGTTAATGAGGCTGCGCATCTCTCCCGGCGGATACGATACTTGATTGTTTCCAAGATCTTAAAAAAAAAAAAAAAAAAAAAAAGAGTAAGAAGCATCCGAAGTCTATAGAGTAATAAACCGCGTAGAATGCGCGCGCGCGCGAAGCATTCGTGAATCACTCGCGCCAAATTTATCAACAAGACGTTTAAGCGATAACGCGATGTTTTAAAATTGCCGGTCCATTCACTGATTCACGGTTGCAGCCGCGGAAAGATCCAAGAAATTCGAGGATCTTTTCTTCTCGCGCAGTGACGTGTCTTTGTAGCAAAATAAAAAAAAAATCATTACAATGCGCATCGATCGCGCACAAATTAAACAGATACACGCGATGGAAGTACGCAAGAAATAAAAACGATATTTCGCGGTAAAATATTGCGATTCGGTGGATTTGATTCGTGCTTGAGTAAAACTTCGCCGCAAACTCTTTTGCGCGTTCCTTCCACACTTCGAGGTTCCCCCTTCTGCTTCTTTTCTCTGACAAGACGATGGCATTAAGGATTGTATTAATCAGGGACTGTCAGAGCGTGATTCTTCTTCGCGACTCGCGGAAGGTGGATGCCACGAGGGGTGGCCGGCGGAGGTTCGTGGAAGAAGAATGGACGGAGAGCGAAGAGAGAGGCAAAACGCGCGCGCGAGCTGGCAGTAGCTGCGAGAGAGAGAGAGAGAGAGGAGAGAAAGAGAGACGAATTCCGGCTATACGGTCTGGCTAGGGCGGATCTGCCGATGACGTCGAGAAATGACGCAAAAAAATAACAGCCAGACTATCCGGCACCGAGGGAGTTATACGTCTCTTTTGTCGCGCGCGTTGTCTAGCAACTGTTAATCGGCGAAAGCCTCTTCCGAAGTAAATGCAATTACTGAAAAATGTATGTCGCGCGCGTCGTCGGTAATTTTATTCGCGAGAAACGTCGCGACAACATTACGCGAGCGCGTTGTTTGTTGAAAATAAATTTCCGCGCCTGTACATATAAAAAGAGAGAGAGAGAGAGAGAGAGGAGTTTTAATTACAACGCAGCCATCAACGCTACCGGTCGCGAAGATGCAGCGCGTCGAACAGCAAACAACGACCTGACGTCCTCGGGAAGCGCATCTCGGGGGCTACCTAAGCCAACCTTCTCGGTTGATGCTCTTATTTGAAACGCTCCCGGTCAGGAGGCGGTTATAATGGCCCCCGTGGCCCTTAAATGGCCCCGTGTTCAACAGCACTCAAGTATTTCCAATATCCTGCAGGGGAGTGAGATTCGTCTCTCTCTCCTTTCTCCATCCTCTTCCCCTCTCATTGCGCTTCTCTCGCCTCGGTTTTCCATTCTTTCCCTCTCTCTATCCGTCTATCCGTGTCGCTTCGCCGGGCTCTTCTTCGCGGTCGCCTCTTCCCAGAGTTGTTCATTCATGCCTCCTGGTGGCGAGGACCTCATTACCTACGGTGAATGGATCCTCTCCCCCGGTTTCTCTCTTCCCCACGAGAAAGGTTCGCGCTGCTTGAAATTCTCGTTGCTCGCCCGACGTTTCTCCTCTCTCTCTTTCTCTTTCTCTCTTTCTCTCTCTCTCTCTCGATACACTCTTCTCTCCCCCTTTTTATTCTTGTACCTCGATCACCTGCTCCCTTTTCTAAAGATTCTTTTCACGAGACACGCCTCACACAGGCGGCTAATAGGCTTGCTGCTCGAAAGCAATGTCTCATGATCGAACATACGCGCGACTATGTCAAGTGTGCGTGTAATTAATCAACGTCCCGGCGAAGGATGATTTTGACCGCGTCAAAAAATCTCCGCGGTAAAAAAGATCGAGGTATCGGATATACTTTTCCGCGAGAGACTTTCGTTCGCAAATGTCGATTCTCTCAACGAGAGAACAACAACGTAATTATAAACGTCAGAACAATCGAATCTACACCACATCCGTTTGACGGACATAAAAAAAAAAAACGTTTTATTTATTATGTTTAATTTCTTTGATATTTATAAGTAATTAATTGACCGAAAAGCTCCCACCTGCAAATTCTAATATTTTGCACTTGTTTTACGTACACTTGGACGAGAGCATCTCGATAATTTCTGTAATTTTAAACCAAATCCGTCACGGGTTTGCTTGTTCTACCGTTAAGCGTCATTAATCTCGGCGATTTTAAAAGTGCAGAGAGATCCAGCGTGAATTTTTCGCGCGGAAGGCGAAACCAGCCCGGCCAAATGTACTCGTGACAGTTTAATGATCCCTTCTCCATAATATTGTCACGGCACGGCGGCAATAATCTCCCGGTATCGGCGTGATTTCTTTTTTGCATCCTCGGCGGGCGCGCAGTAGGTGCAATTTCGGCAGCCGCATTTTTCTTCCCGCGCGAAAGGTTAATCGAGCCCCGAGCTTTATCTCGGCGCGTTCCGCACACCTGGAGGCCGCGGCCTAATGTCTACCTGTTCTGTTTTCGGGAGCCAATCATCACGTTCGCCACAGGCGCGTGCAACGATCTCCGCGTATCCTCTTATTCCTCTTCTCGTCTTCTTCCTCTCGCACCTTTCCGCGCCCCGGTCATTTCTCCGCAACTTTCTTTCTGGTCTCACTCCCTCATCGTGCGGATTCGCGCGCGATTACTTTGTCAACATTGTCGCCGCCAACATTTCGTTTTTTACTCACCGACTTCCGCGTGACAAAAAAAAAAAAAAAAAAAAAAAAACCAAGCGCGTCGATGTCCAACAAAAATATCACATACAGTCACGTGAAAAAAAAAAAAAAGATGTTTTTCAGACACACTGTGCGATAAAAAAGGCGCCAATCGCGGCGCGGTAACGGTAGTAACGGAAACCATTTTTATTGCAGGAAATTATGTAGCTCGTGACCTTTGCTCCCTCAAGGGGGGTTGAGAGGAGAGAGAAAAAAACTGGTCTTTGGCACGCGCGTTTGTAGAAGAAGGCCACGGTTACATGCACGGCTATCTGTCGCGATAAGCGCGACGGAGAGGTCGTTGCGGTTCATAATCGCTTGCGTAACCGCGAGTCGTAAAAACAATAAACAAATGCGACTCGACAAGAAGAGACAACCTCTCGCATACATTTGCATTTCATCAACCCGCTTATTATCGAACACATTTTTTGTGGGTGAGTTTTTCATCGATCTGAGATTGGGAGCTGGGGAAAAAATAAAGGTTTTGAAACAAATTTAGAGATTTCTATTAAGATAAGGAGAAAGAGAGAAAGCGCGCGTTTGCACGTGCTCGACTTTTATTAACGCCATGTCGCATTTTAATTCGCACGCCAGGAGAGAGAGAGAGAGAGAGAGAGTCCAATGTTCGGTTGAAGTTCAGCGAGCGAGTTACGTGATATTCTTATATCTGAATAACCTGTTTTCGTCTAGAGAGAGAGAGAGAGAACGTTATCGGCGGTATCGCGAGTAACCTTTGGGCTTTAACCTCAGCCCTTGAAGAAAATTATCGTTGACGATTTATTTCTCTCTCCAGGGTGTATCAGTTTCCCGATATAGATTCCCGTTTCTCGGAAACGAGAGATCTCGAAATTTTCACAATGAAAATAAATACCGTCGGCGAACGTTGCGTAAACGTACGTTACACCTCTCTTCTTGCACGTTTTTATACGCGCGGACGCTCTAATTTCTGGGGTGCAACAGACGTTTAAAAAGCGAACGAGTAACGAAGATCATTTATGTCTTACTCTCCGGACAAGACACGCCGGGACGTCTTCTTCGTTCGCTTCTTCATCATCTCTCCCGTCATTTACCCGATCTCTCTCTTCTCTCCCCCTTCCGGCTCTCTCCTTTTTGCGCAACGGTAAAGCAGTAAAACGCATTTCATGCAACGCACACAAAAAAAAAAAAAAAAAGAAAGCCGAAGGGGGAAACACCTCCGTTCGCCGAAAAGTAATGCGCCGTTAAAACTGGAAATTGTAATCGCGAAGCAAGCGCTCCGTGAGTCATTAACTGTTCGAAAAATTTGCATCCGATCTCCCGCTCGCGCCCGACAATCAATTAGCGTTCATCGCTCACTTCCGATTCGGGAGAACGCAAAAGAACAACAGTTTCAACATTGACAGCTCGCCTCTTGCATTGTCGATCGTGCCAAGAGTGTGCGAGCAAAGATTTAGGAAATTCCGTATCGAATTACTTGCGTGTGTTGAGAGATAGAAAAAAAAAAAGAGGAAAAAAATTTATATTAGGGGCGGACGTTAATTCTCGAAGGTAATCGCGATAGTCGCTTTTAATGTCACTAGCGTGTCAGGATCTTTATTGCCTTTCCCTAATTTCCTGGCTGCGGGCACCGGAAGCGCGATTAATTTCGAGTACCGCGGATACTTGGCCGTTTCAATCTGAACACGAAGGCTAATCTTCCGCTCGGAGGCTTTATATTCCTTCGCCGCCTGTAATTGACGTTGTGTTTAACGACGATGTGCTCGGGGTGCTGTACACAAGCGACACGACAATTTTCTCATGGCAATTAAAAATCATTGCCACATATAAATACGCACCGAGATAAATATTGTTGCGAGAGAAGTGTGTGGTTGGGCAAAAAGAAACTTGAAATTTTACGGAAGAAAAAAGAAAAAAACATTTTGAGATCGGGAAAATAAATTATATCCCGGACGACGTCGCGTTCAAGAAATCTATTGTTTAATCACGTCGCTCGTAATGAAATCGCGGTTATGTCGCGGCGTTTGAGAAAAATTGTCTTCGCGTAATATCATATGCATGTAAGCGCCTGTGTACTGTGTAATTATGCAAATTAGGGGAATCGCGATTTTGCCACCTTCGGCCGAGTCACGCTCCGCGATGTTTGCACGGATAGGAGGCGCGACAATTAAGTTGATTTGCCGAGCGTACCTGTATATGTTTCATCCGACTTAACGAGATCGAGATCGGCCGCTCGTATTATTTAAAGATTATCGTGTGTGCGTGTGTGTCATTATTATTATTATTGCACAATAACGCCGCGTGCTCGCCGCGTATTTTTCCTGATACCTAACGTTCTCGATTTCGTGGTCGATTTATGTATATTTATGCGTCGCGGCGGCCAAGACGTAATTAGGCAGTGGACGCGATGCATAATTAATTTATGTTAAAACGCACGTAGTTTATCTATGGATAACGCGCTTCCAGAAGACGATATGCGTGAGACGTGTGTGTGCGCGCGGCTTGTGCAACAGGTGATAATGCATCTCCGAAGGATATAAAACCGCCCATTTGTTCTCTCTGTAATCACATCTCTCGCGAATTCGTTGACGATTATGATAATCTCCTCTCTATCCCGTGTGTAAGCGCGCGATTATTATTAATTACGCGACGCGTTAGAACGCGCCAAGTAATGGAATTTATCAAAAATAAGAAAAAAAAACGCTTCCAAATAATTTCCATACAATTTTACGTGTACCTATTATCGAAGCATGTAAACAAGAGAAAATTGCGCACGCAAAATGGATACAAATTGTCGTTCGCGCGTCTAATTCGCCACATCCGTGACGAAGGATGTCATCCCGCACAAAGGATACTTAATACTTTCACCGTTGGAGGATCACCGTGGCGGTCCGGACAACAAGCGTTGCTGAAAACGACCGGTAGTTGGATCTCGCGTGCACGCTCTGGGCGGGTTTCGAGTCCCTCGAGGCGATCGCCACGAGGACTCCGCTGCCGGTTACCGAGAAAATCCCGTCCGGGGAATATAATCGAATCGCTGGTAACATTGCAAGCGACGTTGGCTCGCGCGCGTTGGTTTCGCTCGCGAGAAGCCGAGATTAAAAAGATCAATTCGACCGAAAGAAAAAAAAAAAAAAACACCTCATCACACACGAGAAGATGTGTTTTAGATGAGTAAAAAAAAAACAATTTGAAAAGAGAAGATTCGTTTTGCTCCTCAAATAAATTAATATCGCGATAAGTTTTTGCTCGCGCGCGCCCGAATTACTTTAATTTCTCTTTAATTAATTATTTGGGAAGCACCGTATTATTATCTTTTTTTCGGAACAACACCTTCGGTGCGCGAATCATCGATATACAAAAGCGCTTTTTAGTCATGCCGCTGGCAGGTGAGTGACTTCCCTCGTTAGGTAAAACGCGCGGATCTCTCCCCTCCCCCCCTCCCTCGCGTCCCGCCCGATATCGCGATCGCGATCTCGGATCAAGGGTGTTTCTTGGTGGCCATTGCCTCTCTCGCGCCACCGGCACGACAGACCTTACCCCTCGAATAATGCCGCGGGCTACGCCCACGTGCACCACGCCCAGCGTTCTTTGTTTTTTGCGGTTTAATTAGAGGAATACGGAGCGCAATTACGAGAACCACACCCCCGCCGGTTAGATCGTCAGTCAGTTACCTCGATTTAATGTATCAACGTCTCGAGCAGGCACAGAGAGCGAGAGAGAGAGCAAACGCGCGACTTCACAAGAGCCGAGAGGGTTCGTATGCAAATGTCTAATAGAAGGGCTCGCGTTATCACACGTGCATTTTTATGCGTGTTCAACGCGACAAAAGAGAAAAAACCTGGCAACGGCCTGATTCCAAGCGAGCACGTACGTATCGCGCTTGTTTCGTGGCAAATTGGAGAAACACATTAATAATCCGCGAGAGATGAAATCAAACTCTGATACATCAAGAACACACGTACATAAAAAAATTTACATGTGGATTTTAAAAACACAAAGTGGTTTTTCTATTATCAGCACCGACGATGTGATTCTGCATTATTGGCAGACGTAATTGCTGAAAACAAAATTGTGATCGCGAGGATGAAAACATTGCGCGTTTTTGTAGTTCAATTTTCTTTGATTTCACGGATTAGTGTTCGACGCGCGCAGTAAATTTCGCGCGGCGAGTCCGTGTTCGTGCTCGCGCACAAAAGATATACACACCGTAGGCAGTAATTATATTCTGCAAAGCGACGCGAGACCCCTCCGTGGTGGCCGCAAAGGGAGGTTGACTGTCAGGGGCGACCGTCGTGCAGACGCCACCCTCCGTCGCGGCCGGAAGTGACGCACATCTATCTTGTCTCTGCGTTTCAATCGCGCGCTTCCGTCTTAGAGCAAGGAAAGCGGGGAGGAAGGGAGAGAGGGAGCGTCTTCTGGCACCATGGTCTTGCCGGAAAAAGATGGAAACATTGAAGTCGAGTCGCGTTTTACACACAGATTGCGGTTGTTGTACAACCGCTTCTCATTTTCTGCTGAAAAAGTCGCGAACGCGACATCGCTTAGCGGAACGCGAGAGACGTTCCTTCGGAACGACATTTCTGAGAGAAATTGCGAATCAATTTTTTCTCAACTGTTTTGATTATTTTTTTTTTCGCGAAAAAAAATATTTGCCGCGCAACTTCCTCTCGCGCGGCGCTACTTTGTTTCTTATCGCTCGACTCTCTTTTTCAAATCCGACGATCAAAATAAAATCTCATCCCATCCTTTTGCGGCGAGCAAATCAACAATCAATCGCGTGTTAATTAAAGAGAGATAAGGGCGATATTAATTCAGACGGGAACAGATCGAACGATAAGAGCGCGCGTTCCGTGTAATGCAAATCTCGGTGTACGCCGTGTCTCCGGTGCAATTTTTCAGTTAATTGTCAGAGAAACTGGGACACGGCGTTGTGATGTGTGCTGAATGAATTAACTCTCGGACCTCTCGGCCGCGTCGCCCCTCCTGCGCCGCCGCCGCCGCTGCCGGACGATTCAATTAGGCCGCCGATAAAACCGTGTTCGGTTTACAGAAAAAGAACAGGCAGGAGCATAGTAATTGGGCAAAACGCGCGTACGCCGCCGAATTTCGGCGGCTAATGGAGATTTATTATACCTATATACATATAAGAGAGAAAGAGAGAGAGAGAAGCGCGCGCGCGCGAGCAGGTCGATGCTGCAGCTGCGGCGCGACGCGACTTTCGCGCTGCATAGAAGCAGCAGCAGCGTTCGCATAGCACATTGTCCCGCGTGGAATTGCCAACAATGGGACAGGTGCCACGATGATACTTATCGCGACACATTTCGATACTCTTCTTTTTTTTTTTCCGCCCTTGTCGAGGAAGATGCCGTTCGTCGATAGACGAAAGTTCGTTTACCGCGCGTGCTTCGCAACTTATAGCCGCGATGTTAATTTTTTATGGCCAAACAATGAGAGTAAGGCAAGTGTCTCTCTTAATAACCGGATCACTTGCACCGGACACATTTATTAGAAATAATTGTAACGAAATTTATTTAATTAAAATTAATTTTGATTTGAGGTATTTTCTCGGGTTCCTTTGGTTATACCAAAATTGTAACAATCGTTGAGGGCTGTTGGGACCGGTGAGCAGGGTGTTTTGCCATAAAAAATGTATTTAATTTAATATTATTTAATTAAGTTTTGAACATCTTAAAAAACATTGACAACTGTTTAATATTTACACATCGATTGTTTCTTTGATAAATGTCCGGCTGTTATTTAAGAATTCATTTTAAACCACCGCTGTCCATTGCCTTAATTCCGTTCCGATAACTTCGTAGTTCGACGATCTCTCTCTCTCTTTCTCTCTCGTTGCTAATGTAAGGCGCGCAGAAACGTGACGAATTAGGCGGAAAGACAAGAGGCGCGCGGCGGTTATTTAAATAATTGACAATGTTTACGAACGGACTCGTGATCCGCGGCCCTTTCTCGTAAAGGGGAATCCAATTAAACGCGTACGTATGGTGAATAATTAATCGGTGGACGCTTACTTAAACTCTCTCTATCTCGCCGGCGAAAAGAGAGGACCCTTCCCATTATCAACGATGCTATCGCGCGCGATCGTTGAATTACAAGTCTCTTCAACCAACCACCGCGCGTTGTCCCTCCCCTATTCTCCGTTCAAACACGCGTACGATATCAAACGAGATTTAATTTATATACGGAATCAGAGAGAGAGACGAAGAGTAAAATTATTGTATATAAAACGTTTATAAAATTCTTCATTTTATTCGCATGAAAAACACGCGAGTCTTCACGAAACACAATAATATTCCAATCGGATCAGAATTTCACTCCTCAGACGAGTCTCTCGGAAACGTCAAAGAGGAAAAATGTAACCGCGCGCCGACGGACGGTTGACCTCCGAAATTTTGTTCCCCCCCCCCCTCCCCCAATAATTCACGACGCTTTGACACGCGAGAGGCGTAACGATATCGTTATCTTCTCCGCGATTAAGCCGTCTCTTTGTCCGCTCTCTATCTTTTTCTCTTCGTTTCCCTCCGAGAGCGAAAGCTGCTCTCGGAGAAAAGTAGCTCGGCCGGATGAAAGAGCAGTGGAAAGAGAGTGGATCGGAGACGAAAGAGAGACAGACACCTCATCCGCGCACCGGCCGGCAACATCCTTTTCTCTCTCATTCTCTCCTTTCTCCTCGTCTAATGGTTTAGGAGTCGTTCCGGACATTAGCTTCTGCGCTAGCGCGCGGAGGGAGCCTCGTCGTCATCGTCGTCGTCGTCGTCTTCTTCTTCTTCGTTCTCTTTCTCTTCATCCTTCGCTCGCCGGCCTTCTCGTTTCGTCTCCCTCCTCGTTCGGGAGCTCTCCTCCTCACGAGCTCGCTCCGTCCCCCTCGCTGCCCTTTGAAAAATGACCCGCGTCCTCCTCGGAGAAATAAGAGTGTCATCATCATTAGCCCGCCGAGTTACACGGCGGACTTTACGCACACGAAGCGCCGCCGAGCCGCGCCGCGCGCACGCACACGCTCTCTCACGACGAGGGCCCTCGTCGCAGAATCGTGATCAGCGCTTTCGAACGCCGATCTATTAGGCCAACACGCTCGGCTTTATTCGGAATTCTCGTTGAATAATCGAGAGAGAAAGAGAGGGATTGTAATTAACGAGGTAATTGAGTTTGCGGCTCGATATATAACGCGGCGCACGGTAATTCGAACACCGTGTAGTTTCTGCTTGAAGACGCTCGAGTGTACGTATGTACATGTGAACTTTGTTCGGCGGCCGAAAAATAACACGACTAATTACTCGGATATTGCAATTCTCGAGCGATAATCGGCGTCTGGCGCGAACGACGGCGGATTATATCCGCCTTAATTTTTTCGCAACTCGATGATACGGTCTGTACTCGCGGCGAGATATGTTTCCTCGTTGGAGAGAGCGCGAGACGAGAGAATATGTGTATCGTCGTTTATATACCTGGGATACATGCGATCGCGTTTATTTTATTATCCGGGGTCGCGTTTCAAAGTGCAAGAGAATTAAACTCTCTGCATTTAGCCGCGAAGAACGTGTCTCTTCTCGAGCACTCGCTTTTGCACTTTGGAGCCGATCGAGTTCTCTCGTTGCATCACGCGAGAGATTATAAATGTTGTTAAATTATCGCGGCGCGCGCATTCGAACTGACGATTTCTTTATTCCGTCGTAAAACTTGATTTCCGCGCAGCTTCAAAAATGCAATTTCGCGAGAGGACGAGAGGAGATGAACTCGCGCGAGTTTTCTTTTGCGCGCGTAAAGATGCGATGAGACTCGGACAAGAGAAGAGAAGCTACCGAAATCTCTCTCCCGGTTGGTTTTCGTGCGAGCGAAATAAGAAAAATGACGCGACGGAAAGGACTTCTCCGACGCGTCATCGGCGGGTCCCTCGCATCGGTATTTCTACGACTAGAACCGAGAGCTTTGACGAGAGATTGATGCCCGCGGCGGCTCGCTCTTGTGAGACGAATCAGCGCGCGCTACCGACGACGAAGAGCGACGATCCGTTATCTCGCGGTGAGACGGGAGGAAGAACCGGGAGAGAGATCGGTAGCCACGACCGGGACGCGATGAGCGCGAAGGACGGAGGGGAGAAAGAGACAGAAAAGAAGTCGGAATTATGCGTTTTCCTCTCTCCGTCCTCTCGTCGACAATTCAGGAGGACGGAGGGAATGGCGCGCGAGAGAACGTTGGACGAGAGAGCGAGCGAAGAAGAAAGGGCGACCGGCGCTGGCAAAAAGAGAGAAGGTGAAGCGCATCGCGGGGACAAAAGGCACCGCCGCGGAATTTTGAGCGTCGGCTCCTTCGGCCTCCTTTTAACGGGAGATTCGCGCGCAAGGGAATCCAAGATTTGCCGGCGGAAAGGAAGAAAGAGAGAAAGAGTCCGATCTCTGTAAAAACCGAAAATATTTTCTCTCCATATGTTGAGGAGAAAAGGGGGGGGGGAGGAGCTACTTACGCGTCTACTGCGTCGTTGTCGCGAGTTTCAGCTCCGAACGAGCCGATCCTCCGCGGTACAACCGTGAGCCTCCGGGATTCTCGCCGGTTCTCGCGACACGCCAGATGCGACGACGAGTTTCAAGGCACAGTCGCGCGTTTTATTTTTAAATTTGTATATTCTGCGCGCACAAATCGCGCCATTCTCCGCGCGATTTAAATCTTCGAGTTTCCGCTTTTAGAGGCGACTTTTTACGAGCCGAAAGTGTTTTAAACAAGTGAAACTTCACACTTGACATTTATCCGATGTTTTGTCTCTCTCTCACGGAGGCAATGTCTGCGGCGAGTGTATTGTTAACGGGCAATCGGCAAATGTCACGCTATTAGCGTCGCGATGTTTTATCGGGACGTGTCGCGATCATCGACGACGCGCACGATCGTTCGAGAGAAAAGAAATCGGTTCTCCCGAGGGAAGAGGGCTCAAAGTGGCAACGACACACGATAGAGATCCTATCAGTCGTTCGATCTGTTCGAATTTAGCGGGGGAAGAAGGAGGCCGCTTCGCAGTCGTCGTTTATGCCGCGGGGGATGGCCATTAATCGTCCGATTCTCCCCTAAATCTCCCATCGCCGGTGCTCCGGGGGACACGCGAGAGCGCGTCTCCTCCATCCGGCGAGATTCCCGGATAGAAACGAAAGAGACAGCGGTGGGACACGCGGGGGATGCGGACGGAAAAGACACTTCTTTCCGGAAGCCGGATGCGCGGCGCGACTTAAAGACGCGTGCACGTTGGCCCGTTGAAATCGTGAGCGGAGGAATCCCGCGCGGCAAAGCAGATCCGATTGGAGACGAGATCATCGCGCGTTTTTCTATTAATAATTCCGCTCTGGAATACTTTCAGATTATTCGCGAGATGAATCTCGCAATATTTTTACTCGCTCCAATTAATATCTATTTCCTGTTTGTAACGTCGTTAAAATAAACGTCATTAACGTCACCGCGAAGGCTGAAATAGCAATGAATCCTGACGTTTTTATGCGCATTTAATTATAAGTTTTTTTTTTTTTTAAACAAGATAATTAGTAGTTCGCCGCGATTCTGTGAAGACCGCAATCGCGAGTTTTCGCAACCGCGTTCTTGCGATTGGTTGTGAATGTATTTTTGGTTTTTAGTTGGTTTCTTTTATCGTGATTTTACGCGTCTTCGCGCGTTCTTGCGATTGGTTGTAAACGTTTCTGTTTTTTTTTTTTCCAGTCGTTTTCTTGCTTTCTCGCGCGCGGCGTGTTCTTTCGACCGAAAAAAAAAAAGACACAGATAAGCGCGACAGAGACGAACGTTTGTAATTTATTTTTTTGTTTTGTTAAATGTTAATTCAATTTGCGTGTATACTCCCTGATCCAGACAATGATAATTACCATATCAATGCGATGTCTAATTAAAGAAACTTTTTTTTCGACTTTAGTTTCTTTATCGTGTATTTTTGCCGTCGGAAATTAACTATCGATCGCGAGGAGAAAAAAAACCATCGCGATTAATCGCAATATAATTTTCTGCAAGTAGTAATTAAAACGTCACGTAACTTTCTGCGCGATCCGATCATATGCGAATGCGAAAGATGGAATAAAGTAGGTAATTATATGTCGCCGCTCTTATGTGTCCGTGTATATTCAAATGTGACGGGGGGAAAAAAAAAAAGAATATCTGCGCAATATCTGCGCTCACAGGCGTATACCTTCGACAAATATAAAACACAGCAACTTACGTGTTTTAGCTTGGAGGTGCTTTGTAATTTTGAGATTTTACAAAGCCGCCGGGCTTGCAAACACATGCCCGCACAACAAGAACATCGAGGATGCGCTAAAGCGGCTCATCTCATTCTTTTTTTTGAGGTACGCGATATCGGGGTCGAGTGCATATACCGAAGATATCGCCGCTGGTGTAACATTCAGGCGCGCGTCGCGCTCGCGGAAACATTGTTTGGAGACGTTTTAGGCTTTGCCGATTTTTCGCTCGGTGTGGCGCTTATGTGAAAAAATTGATCGCTCTAATAAGCACGGTCTCTCTACACGGTAAGCGCTAATTAAATTTTACACGACTGATATTCTGGGATTTTAGCATAAGTCGCAAAAAATTTCTAGATTCCGCGCGATGCGATTGCTTCTTTTTTTTTTTTTTTTTTTTTTTTTTGATCGATGCAACGCATTAAGATACGTATTAAGCGACAGTACGTGTCATTCGTGTATTACTTATGCCGACGCATAAGCGTGGCACGTGTAAATAGCGTTATTAATATTAACATTATTTAAATCACTGCTCACTCGGGATTTTTTGCGGTTACCTTCACCTTTTGAAAGCGCCGTGCTTTAAATAAAATATCCTTTTAAAACATGTCTGTTGCATTTTTCAGAAAAAAGACGTAAAAAAGATTGCGCAGCGCAAGCGTGAATTTCTGCGGAAAAACCGAGGCGGCGTCCCGACAATTTATTACAATATGTTAAAATATCGCGAGGTTATTAAATTAATATCGTGATTAATTAATTCCGCAATCGTGCGTCATAACGTCGACTATATAAATATATAATTTTTAAACTACAATATATATTTAGCTTTTTCCTTATTTAAAAAAAAAAAAAGACCTGTACGTGTTGCAATAAAACGGCGCATAAAAATTGCGCCTCGTCTTTTTGCGAGGCACATTATGAGAAAAATGAATGCAAAATCGACAGGATGATTCGAGATTTGAACACGTGTGTACTTGAATAAATCATAAATATATTATTATAACGCGCGCACAACAAAAGGGTAAAAATGAAACAGCGAAGAATTGGGAAGCAAAAAAAAAATTGAACGATTATCCGCACAGCAAAGCGACAACATATACAATAACGAGGTCCTTCACTCTCGTCGATCCGAATTTTACCACCGCGCGATGTGGAAGGTTCCAATTTACCCCCGAGAGATTTTGGGCGGCCAAACAACCCTTATCCGCGGTGGATAAAACAGGGAACTTCGCCAGGGTGGTCCTGGCGCGAGCGAAAGGAGAGGACACCCGGCCGCGAAATTACCAACCCCTAAACGCGAGGGATGCGCAACCCCCGGAGTATCGTCCGAACCGTCCGAGGGAACGGAATTTCGTGCGTCGGTTAGGCTGGTCGATTATCATGAAGGGAGTTTCGCGCGAGACGAAACACAGGAGGGATCTGTTTTACTATTGAGAGAACTTGCCGAAATCTTGCGCATCTTCCGACAGTCGCGCGTGGTCCGGGGAGAGACCCGTGCTTTTCTGACGTTTTATCGCCGCGCAGTTTAGAAAAAAATATTGACTCGCGTCAATATATATGAAAAATACATCGAGCGGCAATCAAACACGGTAAATAAAGCGCGGTAAATAAACCGATTTAATTGATATAACGTCAACTTTGTATTTTGCGAAAAATACTCCTCCCCCGGAACGAAAAAATAACCGATAAAAAAGAGATGTGTGTAAGAGCAATATTTTGAAAACGTTGAATTTTTGTCAATTTCCGCGTGCAGAGATACATTTCTAATAGAAAAGAGTCATGTGTACCGACCGGTTCCATCCGTTTTTCGCTCAATTCCCGGGATATTTCTTCGCAAGCGCGAAGACGCTTTTATTTTTGTTGCTCCGAGCGACTTCGCTCTGTCACTCGACGGCTGTGTAATGCGAGGCACAAAGTATTGTTTACCGTTTCATTATTAAACTCCGATCGCTCGCTCGTACAACAGTCAACAGATCGCAACAGGTAACCGTTTAATATTCTCTCTCTCTCTCTCTTTTTTTTTTTTTTTATCCAGAAAAACAACGACTGGCCGTGCGATCCGCGAACCGTTTCGACGCACTCTCTCAATTACTTTTATTTGACAATCCGAACGCTTGTTTTCCCCCTTGTAGCGTTTGCGCTGCAACAGGTTGCAAAGGATGACAGAGAGATAATTTTTTTTCCGTCCGAAAAATAAAAATAACACACACCCGGGCCGTGATATATGACCGTGTTTTAAATACTTCGTGTTTCTGCTGCCATCGTTGCCAAAAACGGCTGTTTGCGTTACATCTGGATTAGTTTTCGCGGACGCGCGCATCTCCCTTCGCGCGCGAGTTTGATCGGTCGGGGTTGGTATCGTACGGGCGCGATATTTATTTCAAATCGATGCAACACAAGTCCCGCAGCATTGAGATATCTATAAAACGGCAGCCGTCCTCTCTCTCTCTCCTTGTTTCGTCTCAACGTGAAAAAAATATATAATTTACAAGAGAGCGAATATAATTGCAACGTTTTTCGCTCGTTTATTTCCCGATTAATTTAATTTCGACTTGCTATCGCGCGACAATGAAAAAACGAGATGGGAAAAAATTATGTGCGTTTGGTGAACGCAATTTAATGCGCGCGCGCGCGCCCTTGTGAGGGTAGCTCTTTAGAATTCCAGAACATCTAGAGTTGACCATGTTTACGCAACAGGTGAACCTCGCGCCGCCATGCACACGCCGCTATTAACAAAATCTGCGCTAACGAGACACGTTGACGCTTCCCGCCGTTTTCCTCGTCGTCCTCGTAATTAATAGCGACGCGCTTTTCAAGCGGCTTCGATATCCCGCTTCTCCCCGGCTGTCAATTGTCTTTCGAGCGCGCCGACGCGTACATACAGAATAGTCCGTGTAACGTTTCAGAAATTATCCCGGCGAGATCGTAAAATGCGAGAAGCTTTGACCGCGCACGTCCGCTCGTTTCGCTCCCTTCGCGGTACGTGGAATCATTAGGGTATTAATTGTTAACGGAGACGATAGGAATCGAGGTCGTAAATCGACAGCGTTGTAATGGTCGTGTCGTCCGAACCGAACTTTAAACAATGAAATTACAGCCTCTAACTGTCGCGGTGCTCTCGAATTGTTTTTTTTTTCTCCAAAACGGTCTCGTTGAAAGAAACTGAATACGACGAAAAATTGAAATTCAACTGTAGATTTACAGTTAAAATATTCCGAATTTTTTGTTAAATATTTTCTCGATCGCATAAATAAAAACTCGAAAAGTTTTTGTTATTTGTACAATATATGTATGCGATTTTATATAGTTATTTGTAATAAAAAATGTGAAATTTTCTGAAAAAAATGCGGAATATTTATCGCGGCGAAAAATAATAATTAGCGACGCTCTCCAATTTTACGAGTGATCAATTTTCAGAGCGCAACATAACAAACAAAAAAATAGTGATACAATTCGCGAAAAACGCTATTTTCCATATACTGCAGTTTTTATTGTAGTTTTACACCTGCACTGTTTTGCGACTGCAAAAAGGCACAAAACAAGTTTGGTTTTACTTTCGGCCGGTGTTTTCGTTTCGAAATTTGCAAGCTCTGCGCCACACAGGAGGCAAGATATAACGACGGCGGTGGAGGGAAAGAGCAGAGGTGGAAAAAAATACAGATCGACACGCCGCGGGCGGGGGCGGTGTATTTTTTCTGAAAACAGCGCTTGCACCTCGTCTCGCCATCGTCCTCCGCGAGAAGAATGGAAAAACAATATTTTGCCGTTTCGCCCCGAGTTTCTCCGCTCTCGCCTTTATTGCCTTTTTCCTCTTCTTTATTTTTTTTTTTTTTTTTATTATTACGCAGCCTGATGTAACTTGACGCAACTCGACGCGCGTCAAATGTCGAGGTGTCGAAATTGAAATAAAAATTGTAGAATCAGTTGAAAATTTTGTGTGTGAAATATGTAAAAAAAATTCAAAGAAACATTTCTTGTAACAAATTCGCGGTTATACTCGCCGCGCTGGGGTGCATAGTGCATTGCTACACGTAAAATTAAGCCCGAAAACGTAAAAGCAACTTTGACAAAATATTCACTAAATATTTTGCATTAAATAAAATGGTGACAAGTTCCATTTTTTATTATTTATTTATTATTGCCATTGAAACAATTGCGTATTTATGGTTAAATATTTTTACGCACAGCAGTCTTTACCACGCACTGTAGCGCGGTGTGAGGCGAACGATCGAATTCGCTATTTCAAACAGGCGAGGAAAAAAACAAGCAGGTGGAGAATTAGCAAAATTTTAATCGCGCGTTCCAAATTCTCACAATGTCACTCTTACTTTTCGTGTCAAGCTTCGCTGAAACTCCGTCTTTTTACGTTTCGCGGTGAAACTTCCGCCGTCTCGGCGCTATTATTAACAGCGTCCCATTATCGTGACTAATCGACGCGACTGGCGAGTCTTGCCAATCTCGTCCCGCGTCCGCCCGCCCGGCCAAGATCAAGCTTTCGGCGCTCCATCCCCTTTAACAATGTTTTCGAGCCGATCCGCTTTAAGGGATGGGCCTTTATTTAGGCTGGTGGTATGAGAGCCACCGAAGTACAGGCGTCTGTACGCCTCCACGATCGTCGCGGTCTCGCTCACCCTTCTCTCTCTGTCTCTCTTTCTCTTTCTCTCCGCTTTCTCTCCCCCTTCGGCCTCCCCTTTAGTCAGCGACCTCATCACCCTCCGCCGCCTTCGGGGGTGTCGGTCGTCGGTCGGTCGGTCGCGGGGGAGGGCTGAAGAGGGAGGGGGCTGGTTATCGATTAAAAAATGTCTGCCCTTCAAGACGGCCTAGGTCACGACCTGTCTGTCACACGCGCGCGCGTGTATCGCACAAATCGCCACTTGGAACACCACCCCCTCCCCCGCCGACACCCCCGACACACGCGCCTTTTCCCCCCGTGATTATCGTGTGATCCTTGTGATTCCTTACGTTCGCGTAGGCTTTTTACATTCAAAATATATTTTGATAAATAGTAACAAGTGCGTATTTGCGCAGAGGATCCGCAAATAATTAATGTTTTACGTGACATACTAAAATGTCACGAGCTAAGTAACACGTGTGTGTATTGAATATTCGCGCGTTGTATTTTTTATTGAAAACAAAACAAAAAAAAAATCTAACTGTGTCTCTTCTTTTATCTCCCCGAGGAAAAACTCGAGTGCTGTATAACAAAAGCTCGCCCAGGATATACGATATAATAATAAAAGAGCTCGGGGGTGGCGCGAGAGACTTAGCGTTTAAAGGAAACAAACTCGAGAGATCGCGTTATTTGCCGCCGCGGGATGCCGCGGCGAACGGGATTTTTAAAAAGATATAGATTAAGAGACGATACGCGTCGGACAATGCGGACGGAAAAACGACGACGGGGAAGAAGAGTGTCTGTCGATTTACGATATTCCGTCTCGCGCGCGTCTCTCAACTTTTATTAGGAGCACCACCTCGCGCGCCGTTTCTCTCTCTCTCTTTTTCTCCCTTCGCGTTTCCTTTGATAGCGAGAGACATGAAATACGCCCAGCTTTATGTCTTGCGTGCCGTCTCATTCCTTACGTTGCCTTTCGCGTTTCACGACGCTTTTTGCGATACATTGCAAACGACTCGTGACACATTATGCGCCGAATAAAAATCCCGAGCGGTCGGCGGCGGCGGCGGCGTGTTGCGACTCGTCCCGAGACCGCTCGATTCCGAGATGGCCTGATACCGGTGTACAAACGTTATATCACCATTGCGGGGTGTATGATTTTGTTGTTTTGCTCACAAGATTTCGCGCGATATCGCGCGTTTTATTTTCATCGGCGGCGTGGACAACTTTGTTTGCTTGCTCGAAAAACTTTCAGAGAAATTCAATATTATTTCGCTCACTTGAAATAGAAATTTAACTTGACTCAACCGGAGAGATTATATAATAAAGCACACAGCCATTTAACGGCCTCATCGATATTCCTCATATTGACAATCTGTCAGAATTCCTCGCCAGATATACAGGCGATATCTGAACCTTCGAATGCGATATATTAGGTAGGGTCCTATGTCTGATACTTGAAAACTCTTTTGCTCGAGGATATAAAAAGTAAAACGGGAGAGAGCAACTTTGTCTGGTCGCGTTCTTTAAATTGCGACGGTTTTAATTTCGTGCCGTTCAACTGACGAATCACGTAAAGCTTATCGCAACTTCCTCGCGCAACGAAGAACCGGTCTTTAGTCCAAAAAATAAATTAACAATAAGTGCTCGGATAGTTTCACGTCAGTTTCTCGCAGCTGGAAATCCCCCCCCGAATTCGGGTGTTGCTGCGAGAAAAGATCCAAGTGCCGCGCGCGTAGGTTAGGTAGTTTGCGACAGGTCAGGAGCACGACGTGGGTGGCTATGGGGCAGGGAATCGGCGGCGGGGGGAGAGGAACGGGGGGGTGTGCGAGAGGGAGACACGGCGGAGAGGACGATGTACAGCTATAGACGACGGGCGACACGAGGTGGGGGGCGGAGGAAAAGGGAGAGTGCGGGGGTAAGATCGGTGGGGACAGACAAGGACGGAAGATAATCGATAGACACGGCTAGACGCCGCCCCAGACAACCTTTTGCCTTAGCTTGAGGACACACCGACCCTTAAACAATTTAGCCCACATAAACTGATACGCACCTCTCACGCTCTTCCATCCAGAATCCCTCTCCTCCTCCTCCTCCTCTCCGTCATCAGATCTCGGGGCTAAAGTCCTCTCGTCGCCGGCTCGAGGACTGACTTATTCGCTTGATCGCTCTTTCTCGTGCGACGGAATTCGTGTCGTCGAACTTTAACTACGTATCCGGGCACGGAAAGTTTTTAGAGAAAGTACGTATCCACTTTGTTATTTAATTACAGACTGCAATTATGCGAAGTAATTTTTTTACAAGCAAATTGAATTGAAAAAATTTACGCGAGATACAAGTAGTAAAATGATCGTTGAATGATATCCACTTAGCCGCATTGACTGCTGCTTACAATATGATGCATGGCATCGCGCGCGGTATATTAATAATTCAAAATGGCCGTGCCGTAAAGAAACCCCATGGCCGGCACCACGGAGATTCCCGTGGTGCGATAAAAAAAAAAAAAAAAAAAAAAAAAA
>QVOA01006001.1:0-13956 GCA_014825685.1 Pseudomyrmex cubaensis | reverse complement strand
AAAAAAAAAAAAAAAAAAAAAAAAAAAAAAAAAAAAAAAAAAAAAAAAAATATTTTTAAATGTACGTGACGGTGAATCAATGATCGCAAAAGAACTGTTATTAAAGAAATTTTTAAAAGTAATATACCGCTTGATAATTTTGAAATCTCAGAGACATTCAGACTACTTGAAAATTGCATCTAACACCTAACTGGCAAGAGTAAAGCACACTTTTGTACATGATCTACCACGTATCCAACAAAGAACAATTGCCGATTTTGCAGCACTTCAACTTTTCTTAATTTGCAATAGGAACATGAAATTTAAATAAGCACAAGTATTGAATAAAAAAAAGCTTGTCAATCAAACTGCAATAAATAGTAAAAAGTAGAACTTCTTATTAAATAACCGCACATTTGTTCATTCGTGGATACACTTATAACAAATAATTATTCAGCTATGAATCTAATTTTCTCTTTCTCTCTTTTTCTCTCTCATTCATTCACATCACAAATAACTTCTTGGTTTAACACTCATTATTACTTATTACTATGAGCAACACGAGCGACGTATGTCGCTTAATTAGCAAAAATACACAAAATTTGTCGTGAATATATTTTATATCCTGTGCAATTTTTTTTTTCAACACTTTTATCCAATTAACAATTAATCACGTTTTAATACGAATGATCAGACTGTTTTGTTTTTGTTTTGCTTGATTAATTACCATTATTGATGTTTATTTTATGATGAACACGAAGTTTTACACGCATCTGTATAATATTTAAAATATTATCGATGATAAAAATCATCACTTGATCTATTTTTTATTCATATTAGACACACATCTACACTCGTCAATTAAATACATGTATATCGATTAGATATTGAACAGGCAAGCTTCTTACGAAAAGCATTTAATGGCATCTATTTTATCGTGTTAAAATCCCCTCAAAATCGAGATTAGATCTCACTTGCGTTTGATATTACAGTGTGTTATCATCACTAAGGATTATCACTACACGCTGTTACTACTTTTTAATATAAGTTTTCTATTACATAATGACAGTTCACCGAATTTAAGCATTTCATATACATAACATAGAAATAAAAATAAAATACATTTATTTAAGAAGATATAAAAAAATATTGTACGTAAATCATAGTAATTTCCGTGAGAATAAAAAAGATAAAACTATACTATTTACTTTTTGATGACTATTAGTTACGAAACATATTTGTTGTGTCATGATCACTTACGCGTCACTATTAGTCAACTTATTTATATATAAAAATCACGAAGTATTTAAAAAAATTAGCTTCTTCAACTCTATTTGTGTGTATATTAAAAGGAACTAAATTTTGATACTATATTAAGTAAAATATATAAACCACCACATATAAACCACGTTAAGATGTGTTTCACACTTTTTTTCACCAATTAAGTTTACTGCGCAATAACTTATTAATGTGTGTAGCGAAGTAATAAAAATTTACAGTAAAAAGTTTCATAGAACGAACTAGTAACTAACATACGTATATTATCCGACTAGGGTCTTACCTGCTCGAACACTATCGTCAAGTTTTAGTCTCTTGCTTTTTTAAAAACTTCAAAACGTACCTATAATCTCGGCATGTTCAGTCATTTACTTGCCGAGAAAAACACGGACGCTACATACAGTCTATCTAAATTACATACGTGTCTCACAGATCAGAAACTATTGTCGCATTTCCTTTACTACTATCTAATTATTTTCGAGTAACACTTTTCCGCGCGGGAATCGATGGCAATTCATCATCACTTGGTTCACTAGACTCTTTCCAAGATCACACATTCACAGGCCGAACGTTATCGTCCGATTGTTGTTGCTCGCTGCTCTGCCAACCAGAATCCAAGGTGGTCGAGTCACTCAAACAACACTGCGGTGTTTCCTCTTCTTGGCTGCTTCGATAATCCCTGTAATCTCTTTCTCGCCCTCGCTCGTTTTCGTCATCTCGATAGTAACCGGAACTCGCCGGACCTTCCTGCAACTCGTCGTTATTTTTCGCCGCGTAATACGAATAACGGCTCTGCTGAATGACCTCGTACTGCGCATCGGGAGCCAGAAACGGACCTCTCGCGTTTCTCGGTTCGTCACTGTTCGCATAGTTGTCGGAAGGAGTGTCGCTGCTGTCCGCGGGCAAGGGAATAGGCATTCGAGACCTTTTCGACAGCTGCCGTTTGCCAAGCCTAGCCGCCAAGTAATCAACACCCTCTGAACGTTCCGTACCTGAAAGTTCATACATGCAAATATTTTAAAAACAGACTTCTCTAATAAAAACAAAATAAAAATAAAAAGTGTAAATACCGTGACCTCAAAGATAAAATGTAATTTTAAATGTCACATTTTATCGTACATTATAAACATTATCATATTATAAATGATCGATACTGAGCTGTTTGATAAAATACAACATTTTATGAAAAAGTCTTAAAAGATAAAATTGCAATTGTCTCAAAATTTAACTATAAAATTTCCACAGTAAAAAATGCGCTGTTTTTATTGCAGGAAGAATATAATACCTTCTTTCTCCACAGCCAGATCGTAAAAACTGGTCTCTGGTCCACAACACGAGGATACGTCGCCGAAATATAATTCACTTTCGGACTGTTTCGAACCGGGATTCGATTCTTGTTGAAATGCTCCATTTTCTACTCCCTTCATGGGTTTTCTGGCTCTCCTACCTTTGATGGTTCCCTCATTTCCGCCCTCGGGATCCGTACTATTGGAAATCTCCTCGGCGTTCTCGTAATTGTCGGAGGGACGCTTGGCAGATCTCGATCTGTGATCTAAGAAAAAATGTTTTTAGAAAAATATCAAAGATTAATTTTTTACATTTAAAATTTAACTAATATTAAAATAATATTTAATTCAATTTAAAAATTTTGATTTTTCGATTTTTTTCTAACATGTTTAATGTAATATATAATATTATTTATGAAACATAATTTAAGAAGCGCTTCTTACTTTTTGTGTAGTTGACTCTACCTTCATTATTCTCAAAATTATCCATCCTCTTGGCAATTCTGGGTCTCGATTCGATTACTTGAGGTCGTCTGGCAGGACTATTTGGATCGCTGTAGGGCGGAGGCGGTCCCCACAATGGCACTGGAGTTTCCAAAACGCTATAAGACGCGGTGCTCGGTGTGTATGGAGCACTCTGAGTGTTTAAAACGGAGTAAGGACCACTCGACTGCGAGTTGAGAACGCTGTAAGGGCCGGTTACGCTCTCCACGTTGGCTTCTGTTGTTCGTGTTTGCGTGTGGAAACCGTAATTCGAGTCTGGACTGGGCGCTGGACCTCTCGATCTGGACCACGGTAATCGCCATCTTCTACGGACAAGAAACAATTTTATGCATTAACGCTTATAGAATCTACAAAACATTATTATAAAGTTTTACTTGGCATACGTTTGTTCAATACTACACGCATAATCATAAAACACAGATTGTAAAACTTTCTTACAATTTTTTAACACTTTAAATACTTTCTATTTAAAAAATGTAACTTTTATTACGATGACCTACGAATTCGATTTAACCACTAAAGTATCAGATATCTTCTTTCTTACCTGGACGGTGCCAAATCGGGATTCGGTGTGTACAGATTTCCTGGTGTCTGGGCCCACCAAGGACTCGAACCGCCGCAGTCGTTACAGCATCCGCAGGATCCGGCTGGTAGTCCCCCAGTACCTCCTTGACCGTATAGTGATCTGCATCTCAGTTCCAACTGCTCCCAATACATCTTCTTCTTTTCGTGACTTAACAATTGGTACACCAGCATGCACGAGAATATGCAGGCCAACACACCGGCCACCGAGACGCCGAAGAGAGCCCTCAGGCAGTCCGACAGCGCACCGTGCACCGCTTCACAGTGAGGAGTTCCTTCGAACAACACACCGGGATCCCCCTTCGACTGCGGCGCGCCGTAACACGTGCACGATCTAAACTCCATCATAGAATTAATTTAAGAGTGATATCTATCTAATCAATATTTATGTAAAACAAAAAATCGATATATGTTATTATATTTCAAGTATTTGCGCGCAGAAGAACAATTTAAACCACATAGTGTAGAAATTTGCTTCTGCAATGACACAAAGTGATTTTATTGCTTTTTTCTGCTTGTAATTGATGCGCACACATACCTCGCGCGCGCCGTGTAAACACACTCACGAAGGTTCTGCAATCGGGACATGTGAATCGCCGTGGTAGTGACGGTGACGATCACGCACACCAGCGCGCACAAAATTGCCACGGAACCGCAGACTTTCAACTGCAAAAGTTATAAACTCCGGCTTACTACGGCAGAACTGTCAACTCCGCGTGACGTTATTCCGCGGAGAAAATAAAAGGTTTACACGGGGCAAACTTACGAGAAATCCATATCTGTGCTTTCGCCTGGCCAACAACATTGTGAAGAAGCCCATCAGAATCAACTGAAAACGTGATGAATTATTCGTTTTTGCAATTCCTGTTGCGTGTGTTACATTACACTTTAAAGATTTACCAAATCGACAAACGATCTGTGTGTTTGTACAACATTTAAAACTTTGCGTATATGTGTTTGAAACATATTTTTAAATTAATCCAACGCTAGCACTCGAGTTATGCCAACTCGTTTTTTCAACGGACATCGAAACGCTAAGACGCATTTGGTACGGCCGATCAATCTTTGTCTCTCACCATAATGCCAGGAATGTACGACGGCACGGTCTCGAAGAGCGCTAGACTGGCCGTGTGGGCCGAGAGGACCGCGTGCACCGCCAAAAAGAGGCTGCCGACCGCCGCACTGAACCCACCGCAGAGGCAGCAAAGGACAACGTACTTCTTGCAGCAGCCACCTTCGTCGATGTGACCTGCAAAATCGATCATTGAAATTCTAATCGCTCCGATAAAACAATTTCGCGCGTGCTCGGAATGTTTGATAACAAACACGAGACTTTTGCCGACGTGAAATCGATTCAGATTATTTGTTGCTGCAATATCTTTCTTTCGAGAAGTGATCAGCAAGAAACATACATATATTTAATAATTTTTTTAAGGCACAAGCTTCTCGTTTTTTTTTCTTTTTTGAGAATAGTGTTTATTTATGTGGGTTTTTGTTTTAAATTTTTTTCTAAATATAAAAGAGCTGAAGGACAAATGGAATATTTAGCTGATGTGAATTGTATCCGTAATAGTGTCAAGATTAATCTTGATCCCGCCGACGATGCATTATCGAGATGTCGAATATCGTCGTGAGTTTGTGGGTAATCACTGTGTAAGGATATTCGAGGAATTTCGCTCGCGGCACGTTTCTCATTGTGGCCAGATCAGAACTACCGCTGTTACGTTCTCACGCGAGGACAATCATTATCCCGCTACCCGAGGAACCATCACGGGCTTACCCTCCGCCGTGGATTTCTCCTGAAAAGGGTCGATCTTACAAAAGCCTGTGTCTGGAATCGCGTTCAGCGCTTAAGGAGATGTGTGTACATGATAGCAATAGCAAACAACAGACAAAATTACACGCATCTACACAGCAGAAAATAAATTCTGTTAAGTTATGTAGCAGAAAGAATCGAACAAAGAGGTGCAATGTCTAACTGATACAACGCTTTAATTTGTTTTTACAAATAACGAACATATTGAACAAATAAATTTCTGTCTGCATTCATCATATCGCATATCTCGCATATTGTCGCGAAAACTCCGAAACCGCCAATTGTATTTCCGTTCCTATCACGACCGCGTTGCGGAATGTTCACCGCGTTTTGCTTTTGTAACGTTTCGACGCAGCTGTGTTACTTCGTTTGATGGCATCCGGGTTCGACTTCCATTGTCAAAGCTTTCTCTATTGAATCTCACCAGCGCGCCAACCGTATTGGAAGTTCTCTCAGTGAATTGTCAAACATCACCATGCCTCTGAAGACAATGCGTTAATATTCTCCGAGTTCTCTCAAAATTTTTTTGATAGTCTACATTATTTTTTTCTTTTTAAGAAAGAAAAGGAAATAAAATAGTGTTATACTTAAAATATTTCTTACAACAGTCACAGGACATTTAAGAAATTATTTTTGCCAAAGAGATCTACGTTTATTTTAAATATGAGAAAACATATGAGATGATTATTTGAGAAAGGATCTGCAGAAATAAAAATCTGAACAAATACAAGATTCAAGGAAGGATTCACCGTGGTCTTTTCCACGTGCGAGTTTAAAAGAAATATTTTCGAGAAATATTCCGAGCGTGACGCGCTCTTCTGATTCTAATCTGTCGTTCACACACACACACACAAAGGCGGAATATACAAGATTTACGTAGTGGAAATTCTTAGATAGGGGAGTATCGAATGGATTCTTTAAAGAAAACTGTTCTTTCTTTTCATCCAGTTTGCCGGAGGGCAAATTCACGTTTTTTCCGAGGACAATGATAAAAATCAGTAACGTCATCTCTTTTCAAAACACCCTCAAACATACATTCCATAGCGGTTTCTTCGCAACTACAAAATTGATCAGATCCGCGGTTCTTTTTTTCAAAAGAAATAATGTCACTCCTTCACCTGCCGTTTCGACATTTTGTACCTGCGTTTTCGAGTTCGTGTTTGGATTGAGAAGAGAGAAAGTATAGTGATGTACCGGTTTGAATTGATACAAAGCACATAAAATATTTGAAAAAAAAAATTAATCTTTCTATGATTTTTATTTTTATGAGAAAACATGAATTTTTTTGACTAATGATAGTAAAATAAGTAACCATAAGAAAATGGTATATATATGTGTGTGTGTGTGTGTGTCACAACTATTGAATTTTCTATATGTATACTTGACGTTGACAAATATACCGCGTCTATAAATAAAATAACAATAAACGTGCAATTCGATTCGGACCGTCTTTGTGAAATTGGAATCTATATTTAAAGACACCTAAAAATATTTCGTATGTGGAACGTATAGATAGTCGATATACGTCGAGACCAATTTTTCTGACGTAGCAATATCTGCAACATGGATCAGTTCCAAAACCAGCCATTTTAGAAAATTTATGATTTGAAATGTTGGTTGAAACTATATACCTAGATAGAAAACTGATTGCAGTAAAAAAACATTATCATTGTGTTTTTCAAACACAAGAGTTATTTAATCACATTTTCCAATAAACCTTTTCTTCGATCGATATGAAAAAGTATACGCGTAAAGAGATTATTTTTAGTGTGCTCTTTTATATTCTTTCGATAAATCGTTTTCTCTCTATGCGGAATACTTTAAAAGTAGATTTTTATAATAAATTAGAAGAATGTAAGTGAGAACGTAAGATACTTGTTTTTTTTTGTTTTTATATATATATATATATATATATAAAAGAAGAAGACGTCATATCTTTGACCTTGTCTCAAAAGACACCATTACGCGTGTTTATTAATAACGATGTACCCGATTGCACCACGGGAACAAAAAGAGATGGATAATGAGCAAAAACGGCAAAGGTTTGTTGGCATACCACAACGATGCGGCCTCGAAAAGTGCGCGTGATTCGCCGGATGCGGCAAGTGCGAATGCGAATGCGCCATCATCGGGAACGGATAGGCCTGCTGGTTGTCCATCTCCATTTCCGTCCCGAGGCGACAACGCACTATTTGAAGCACCGGGTAGCCATCCATCTTCTTCTTCGTGTCTGCTTTATGTCCGCTCGCGACAATCTTCAACAATATCGCGAGTTCATTTCTAAGTTTTTATTGCGGGTTATCACACGTGGCAGCACTTCTTTTTTCAGTCGATTTTTCTATTTGGCATTAATCTTTCTATCGAAGTACTCGGCGCAATTAGCCAGAACTGTTCCATTTTATTTTACTAATTTTTCCCGTCAAATCACACAAATCTCACTGCTGTTATTGTCAAAAAGTAAGTTTTTGTGATTTTGATGTAAGTTTTCAAACCGCAATAAATTTCAATTATCTTATATAGTTGTTAACGAACAAAACTGTGTTCGTTAACAAATATATTTTAGAATATTGTTTGTTCAATTTATTTATATTATTCAGGTAATTTAGTTTTATTTAATTATCATCATATTTTTTGAACTATATTTTACGAATATAAAAATTGCAGGAAAACTATCTGTGTTCCAAAATAATCGATGTTTTGAACAACTGATTTGCAGCGTAGTTGGATAACATTTGCAAACTAAACACGTATTTGCAATATTCTGCTAAAGGTCACATGTCACCATGAGAGTTCGCTGCTCTCCAAGGTCATCTGTTCGTCGCACACACATACATTTCCGCTGGATCAGCCCACTTTCACCATAAATGTTCATCGGAAAGTATCACTGACAACTTCCGTATTTTTGATTAATCGTATAGTTCGTACTTCGATTCTTAAAAAATAAAAATGATTTTCGTTAATATTCACTATCTATTTCTGTTTAAGAAAAAAAACTTTTCACTTGTATCGACAATCGCGCATTCAAGACGCGATTCACGGACTTCGGTGGCGGACACGTTGTGATCCCACAGGTGGCGGCTTTCGTAGCGCTTTGGTGAGTCCGCGTAATGCCTGGTTCGCTTTATTTCGCGCCAGCAAAGTGCTAACACTGAACACGTGTCGCACGCAAATCACACACGTTGACAGTGTTAGACTGTTCTATTGGCGTTTTCAAGTCGCTCGCACTCTCCCGACAAGAGGATCGTCCTACTCTCGGTTGGTGCGAGCATCGACTGGTCGATATACCCTTCCCGGATGATTCGAGCGACCCGGCGCGGTCGGGGGTTGAAATTCCACAGAAATGCACCCCGCGGACATACAGGGTAGAAACTCTGACACGTGGTCGTCGATAACGCGTGTCCCCGACTGATGAAAGTCTGCGCGTCCACATCTCAACATCTCCGGCTGATAGTGCAGTTGTCGAAGCGATCGTAAAACAAATCGATGAAGCTACCACACGTCAATATTGCGAGATCGAACGAATTTACAGGAAATGTCTGTCAGTTCAATGACTGCTTGACGTTTCAACATCGAGTGAAAATTAAGTCATACCGATACGGAGTAGGCGTTAACGTCACTCATATCATGAATTGGCTATTCATATTGGCGCGCGTACGCAAACTCGCGCAGAGAATAACGTGAATTCTCAATAAATATTTTATCATTACGTAAAAATATTTAAAAAATTTTATATAAATAGCAATAAAATAGAATGCAAAAACGACAAAAATTTTGTAATAATTGAATTTGGAGGCAAGTTCTTGCCAGAATTTTTGCCATTTTTAAAAGTAAACAAGTGATATGCGTACAACAGTACTTACATTGATTAGTAGCAGTTGTTTCATAACGTCTTGTTGGTCTCGGTGGCGGCCGAGGCGGAAGGGCGGGTGGTTGATGCGTTCTTGATGCTATCTCGACGCCTCCGTCATTCTCACCTTCGGCTCCTCTATTGTTACCTCCAGGTTGTTGCACCACATGACACTGACATTTGTTCTTTGTAGGAGCCGATACCTAAAACAGAAAAATACATTTTTTTATTCAAAAACTATGAAATGAGATAACTCGTCGACAGAGAATCATGTCTGATAAAATAAATGTAAATAAACAGCAAAAAATGCTGTTTTTTTATATACTTAATAATTATAATATAAGTTTCGATCCTTTTTCTATTTCTCTTTAACGGTCATCTAATTAAATAAAATAATTTAAATTTTAATGTCAGTTATATTCAGAGAGAGTCAAAATGTACGAAAGAGAGAAAAAGAGAAAGAGAGAGAGAAAGAGGGAGAACACATTACATGCTGCGATATCAACACTTTTATAAACAAAGGATGTCCAGCGAATTATTTTTCGTAGCACTCGCGGCGAAATTCGAACATTCCTGCAACAGGCACCGATCATTAATCATCCATGTGCGCGCTGCATTTGGCTCTTGGCTAAAAATATTTCCTGATATAAGCTCTAAGAGTAGAACCGTTGCTTAGTAGACGATTTATAGCTTCTCGCGTGGCCGGGACGCGGCGAACGTAACTCAAGCGTGTGCGCGGATAGAGATATGGCGATTCACGATGGTGTATTTTCTGAGATGTGGCGGCAAAAACCTGCGAGGAATATACGAGCCGTTGGGCAGAACAGTGACATAAGTCATTCTCCTCATTTAACGAAGCACGAGAGAAAACTTAGAAGTGCAATCGCGCGCGCGCGATATCGCATAATCCAACTAATTTCTTTTGAGAAACGGTTTTTTATTTGCAGTTGTTAGAGATTATTTTTAAAAATTTATAATTTTATGTGTCGTTTCAAAGTGTAGTAATTGTATACGAGATTTAACACGATATGATGTTTTATTTAAATCTTATTAATTATATTTTGTTAACATGTTTCATGCAGCGTCGTATATAAGTCACACCTTTTTTTGTTTTTAGTTCAAACCACTTGAAATTTTCCCTGTTATTTCTTTTTTATCTATTAAATAAAAAGTTTTGTAAAATTTTTTTTGTAAAATCATGTATTGATGTCTAAATCTATCATAAATAGCGCAGTTATCGTATCGTGGATCGTTACCGAAATCGATCCACGTGTTAATATAATTTATTTAGTTATATTATATTTTATTTTAATATATTCTTTAATGTATTTTATATTGCTGCACAAAATATTATACACATATATTTATAATTCCATTTAGATCAGCATACCTGAATAGTGTCAACGCCCATAAGGGACGCGTTCTTAGTATCGCTTTGCGAGTGTGGATGACCGTGATTGTGTACGTGACTGTGGTGGTGTCCGTGATGATCTAAGCTCGAGGGCGCCCGGTCTCTTGGCCTGGTGTCGGGATGACTCGAGTGCAACGAATGCACTGGTTGCAAATGGTGATGGTGATCGTGAACGTGATCCAGCCTGCTGTGCGTTCTGGTGTTAGCATTCGACGACGAGGATTCGCACGATATACCGGAGCTCACGTGGTGATGGTTCACACTGGTGTGACCAGTTAGGCTTCCCGATGAGTTGCCGTGATGATGACCACCTAGAGGTGTCGTTGATAGACTGCTGTTGACGTTCACCACATGCCGATGTACGATTGTGGGCGATCCACCGTGATTCATCATGCTCGAATTAGACGACGCACCGCTCAGAGCACTGGAAGTGCCATGGTGGTCGCTAGAATAAGCAGAATTCGAGTGGTGGGTCAAACTAGAGCCGGTGTTAAGTCGATGGTGACTGTGGGGTGAATTCATGTGACTTATTGCGGATGTGATAGAGTGATGGTGTCCAGGAGTTGTAGAGCTGGTTTGATTCATGGAGCTGGAACCTGGAACAACAATTGTCCAATCTTTTTGACTTTTTACTAAAGAGAAAGTTTTCTACTCTAGCATCCTGTAATTTGGTGCGCACATTGACAAATCTCGATTTAAATTATTTTGAGATTATATCTAATAATTTATATCAAGAAATTTAAGCTCGTGATATTACTCAACTAGCTGATAGTTTGTGATTAACACGTTTGTTACCGCGTCTATGCGGAAAAATCGTCCCCACAGACAAAGTGTTTCTCCCACCACTATAAACTCCATACTACGTGTCACATATATGTGACGTCGGTCTCTTGAAACAAACGGCGTGTCACGTATATATGTAACGCGTAATAGCGAACGTGTTAATGCCTGCCAATATGCTGGATGTATATACATGCAAATATATTTCTTTAGACGTGTAAATTAGTACACATAAAAATTCAAATTCCTTTTTTTTCGAATTCAAAAATTCATCTGAGCTGCTTTATTTACACTTCAAATATATAAATTATCTATTTTATCTCTAAAATATAAAAACTTATTTTTAAAAAAAGACATTTTGACCAGGAATCGAACCTGAGGAAGGACTTCCTACATTCCGTAGTTGTCTTACGAATTCAATCACAAAGTATTAAATGAGTTTCTCGCAATGTTCAAATATTAATATCTAGAAATTTAATTTAGTTAGTTTATTTATATCAAGATTAATTTTAATCGAGATGTCAAAAGAAAATATACAAACCAGATGCGCTCAGAGAATTTCCATGAACATGACTGGTAAGACTATTCGCCAGATTTCCATGATGATGTCCCGTCATTCCTTGTGAATGCGTGTGATGCGCGCCAGATCCGTGATGATGACTGACGTTTGTTTTCGTAGTACTGTGATGATGATGCGTGTGCTGTCGTTGATGCTGTTGGAAGCCCATTAAACTCTCACCAGCGTCTAGATTAGTGCTGGTTCTGAAGTTGTCGGCGTGCTTATGAATGTGAGCGTGTACGTCACCGTGAAAATGCCCGTGAACGTTACGCCCGTCCATTGCCGCGGGTTCGTGATGATGCTGGTAAAGATTCAACACTTGCTGAACGTTCTTCAGCTTGTCCTTACTAGTACTCTGTTTCTGCGACGACAAGCCGGCGTGATCTTCCAGCTGCTTGTCCAACTCTTTGTTTGTCGCCTCGAACAGATTCGGTCCAGATTCCAGCAAGGGACTGGGACTTGAAGTCAGACTGTGCTGACCATCCTGCAGATTCGAAGTTTCTTGGACTCTTCGAGCTGCTTCGAATGCTAAATTGCGAGACAGGTCCAAATTACGTGCTGGGCTAGAGAGATTGTGACTGTGAAGCGACAGCATCGTATTCTGATTGTTCATAGATCTTGAGTTAGACGATATGTTTGTTTGATGTTCCAGAAGATCGACGTTTCTGGTATTATCTAAGCTAATTTGCGAATTGTCTTGATGAGGACTATCTAGCCTTCGCACCGGTTCAAAAACGTTCTGCAACGTTTCCAGACTTCGTGGAAGATCTTGATTGTTGGAGATCCTAGTGCTGCCCACAATCCTTTCTGTTCTATCTCTCGATGTTTTCATAGGGTCCATGTTGCTGATCGCAGAACACTGACAAGAATGCTGTGAATTTTGAGGAAGATCCAAATCGCTGATCAATTCTGGTTGAGACATTTTAATGTCTGGAATGAAAAAAATATTACGTATGTAAAATAATACGTATATAAACAGTTTTTTCTCTAAATAGTGAATTTCTATATCGGAATATGGATGTATTCAAATGTTTGTACGTGTTGCGAGTCAAATAAGCCAAACAATAATTCTCTTTATTAATAAAGCAACGCATTTTGTTACATAATTTTACATAATTTTAAATAATTTATATAGTTTTGTAATTTAATGAATTGATTCTGATTCTATATAATTAATTAATAAAAAAATGATAACTCTTCTTATATGACTTTGCATATGTTATAATTTATAACTTCTATAATTTATCTGTATATTAAAAAAGAGTCGTGAAGATTAATCGACTTGATAAAACAAATAATATTAATATTATAATATTTTTTTTTAGAAATAACGGAGAAATCATATCAATAAACAAGAGAAAATGTGAAGCAAAATACTCGTCAGATGGATCTTCCAGCTGTTTTTGCTTTTTATAAGTTCACGATAGCTTCCCCGCTGTTTCGTAATACGAAACGATTTATCAAGTGCAACCAGGCGGGACATCAAAACGAACTACTTCTCGTCGTGAATAACTGAGTCGTAGAATAACAGTCATCGCGCAATCGAGAATTGTTCGACATTGATTCTGATCTAAAAAGCCAGTGTGTCAACGCCGTTTCTGCCAACCCTTGTCTCGAGCTTGCATATGACAACAATGAGATGCATTTACTTCAAAGAGATGCATTTACTTCCAATTGAATAAAAAGTGCCAGGTAATATTTATCCAATAAATATGCTCTAAAAATCTTTAAAAATAAATTTTGACGAAAAAAGTATTATTGAAGATTAAATAAATTATTTATTAAACTTTAAAATATGTTTAGCTTTATATTCTTCTTTTATAAGTGTTCCCTGATAGGAAACCATTTACAAAATTATATGACGAAATCTTGCATTAAAATTGTAATGTGCAATTATACAGATATATTTTAGGA
>QVOA01005949.1:0-17082 GCA_014825685.1 Pseudomyrmex cubaensis | reverse complement strand
TATCTGTATATATATATTTTATTGACTCTCTTTCTCGGTCCGTCACCACCCCAGCTGAGGAGATTCGGTTCGCGCGGACTAATTGGACCAAAAATTAAGCTCAACTCCATCGATTAAAATTGTTCGTAACTCAGGAGAGGACCGTGTAAACGTCGGTCGAGGGTAGTTGGAAAGACGTCTGATTAATAGTGAAACCACGTCCCACGCACGCCCCGGCCCGAGAGCCAGCTTTTTGCCGGCACGTCCGTCCATCCGTCCGTCCGTTCGCTTCCTCCCCGGAAGCTTTCGCAACTATTGAGTCTCGTTAATTAAAAGTTACCTAATAAACCGTGCCGCGATTTAGCGGCGAGCCTGTGAGTCGTCGCGAGAGGCCGCAAGAATGAAGCCTCTCTCTCTCCCTTGCGATGTATAACTCGCGAATTTATATTCATATACTGCGAGATACATGGTATAAAGTAAAAACACACGTTCGATAATCTCGCGACTGTGCCATTTATATATTTTCGACAATCGAAATATCGTTCAAACGTGCTCGTTCACAAGGATGTCTGCACGAGCTCCGAACGAACCGAGAATTAAATTTCAAAACTCGATTTTCACCTAATTTCATTTCGTATCTGGTGATATTTCACTCGATAAAAAAGTCTGATTGATGGAAAAGTGCTCCGATCATCAAAAGCGTGTCGTCAAAAATGGGTTAAGATCCCGTATCTTCGTGTATCAATATCAAAGATGCCATTTACGGGATTTCAACATCGAGGTAAAAAAAAAAAAAAAAAAAACCGGAGCGAATATGAAAAATGCATGAAAAGTGACGTGGAACAGTTTGAGGGCGACGAGCGATTCGAGTCTTCTCGAGCGCGGGATAAAAATACAGAGCGCCGTCGAGACTCCGCGTGAGAGTCCGCGTTACAGAGAGAAAAGGGTAAATTGAAATGCGACGCCGCGAATGTCGCTACACGCCCGCGCCCCTATACGTGTGGGTGCTTTCCTTTAGGTAAGTAGCTCTGCCGGCGCGGCGAGCTCGTGCCAAACAATTTGCAATGCTGAAGCGAAAAGTTGTCGAGCCTTACCCGCGCCGCTCTTCCCGGCCGGCGAGCGGCGCGAGAGACGAGGGAGGGGGCGGCCCGTACAGACGGAAGTCGTCACCGACTCAGACAGTGGGGTGGAGGCTACCCCAGTTAAGTAGGCAAAAGGAAATAACGCGACGACGAAGAAGGAGACCGACTGGAAGGGGGAAAAGAAAACGACAAAGAAACGGGACTTCCGATACGATGATTCAAATTCGCTGTGATACGCGGGTTTGCTCTCCCGCGCCGCGGAAAGTCGGATCCCACGTTCTCTCGCGCGTATTCCATTACCCGTTTCCCCGTTTCTCAGTCTTCTTCCCTTCCCCCCTTTGACTTTCTGGCGCAGCTTGTTGCGCGCCCGTTTTATGCCGTCTTCGTTTCTCTCACGCAAATACGTGCGCGGACGTTCGAGACGTTAAAGCGCGTTTTTCCGCGCGAATCGACGCAAAACGAGCCACTTCGCCATCTTCTGAGGTTTTTTTTCGCGACGAGGGATCGCGAACAAACCGCATATTGACGCATTAACCGACAACTTATGTTGTTGTGAAAAATTAATTTTGCTATGGTCAAGTGTCAGGATGAACGAAACCGCGGTGTTGTCTTGCTGCTACTCGCTCGAGATATCGAAATTTGAGCGCGAAGCTGGGTGGCTCCCTGGTGAATAGCTGCGCGCTATCATGTTGCGATAAAAAAAAAAAAAAATGGGACCGGATGAAAAACATCGTTACCTCTAACAAGACTATCGAGAAAAAAAAACAAGATAATATACATATATATCCGGACTATTCAGACAGTATTTAGATAGTATTTCTATAATACTTGTTGTTTTGGAGAGAGATTAAAATTAAAATACACGTTAACACGCGCACGCTCGTCCGAATTACATGAAAATTATCCTTGTAATTGGCCCAATGAATCCGTTATAACGTTTCCGTTTATAATTCATACAATACGCAGTATTATCGCGTAGTTTGCGTAAACAATAGGAAAATTTAGCTACAATTGTACGTACATGCGCGCGTGATACGATTACGTTTTCGCTCGCAGCGACTATTAAATTTTTATCGAATCAAATATGAGTTTTTCAATTATAAAATTATACGTAATACATCCGTAAACGCGCTTCCTTCATCAATCGCCGTAAGAAACATATTGCGTAAGAAACTGCGAGCTCCGTGTACTCTACAAATAACATTTGGGGGGGAACAATTATTGTTGCAAGTAATATATACGGGGCGAACGTGTATGCGTGTATACACGATGTTTCTTACTTATATCTCCCGCGCGCCATCTTTCGATCCTGCGCGCGCGCGCGCATACGTTCTTGTGTATCGGATTTGTATAAACTACGAAATCCGCGATCGGTATCGGGAGCGATTCTCCCGCGACCGTAACGATCGCGAGTGGCGTTAATACGTGTACTTTATCGCCGCTGATCGGCGCCACGGAAGGGGCTTTAAACTGCGGAAAACTGGAACGGCATACGCGCGGACGGCAGCGCGCGCGGTATACGTGACTGCCAGCGGTGCCGGTAACGCGCATACGTGGTACAATTCTCCTCGATTAGTTTAGTCGTAGCGGGAACACGTTGCACGCCGCGCGGCTTCTCTACGCTTTCGGCTCGCGCGAAACCAATCTCCTTCCCCCCTTCCCTCGTTTCCTTTACCCTACCACCTTCTCTTTCGTGTAGTTTACGCCACGCGCGTATGCAAATTCGTTGTCGATCACAAATCATTACTATACGATTCGAAAGTTATCCCGGTAATCGCGATAACCTCCCCCGCGCGCGCGCGCGCACCGTATGGCGCGCGGAGGAAATTCATGGTGCATGCGGAGAGACAGAGAGAGAGAGAGAGCTGTATCGAATCGATACAATTAACCCTGCAAACCACAATGGGGTTGCGCGCCGTTGTATTGGCCAACACGGCGTTATAATTGCCGTTGCCCGCCGTCGTTGCCCGAACGCGCGTCGCCCGCGCGTCGAAATAGTTTTATTCGTCGCGCCGAGCGCGCCGGATTTATGATATTTAATCCTGTCATAAACACGCACGCATTATTCTCTCCGTTCGCTGAAATTAACCTTTTTATCCGGCGAACGTGATAGACGTTTAATAGATTGGTTTTACGAGGATCGGGTTTATTTATTCGCGACACACACACACGAAAAAAAAAAAAAAAAAAAAAAAAAAAAATAAGTGATCAGATACTTTTATTCAAATGCTACTCCCTCGCACGATTTTGCGGAGCGCGTTTTATAGAACAATATATTATGTCACGAAAGCAAAAAAAAAAAAAAATCAAACGTTATTCGAGAGAGTTTTCGAAGCTCGCCGTGCTATTCGCGCGCGCGAGCGAAAATATATATATTATACGTATATGTTCATAAAAAATAAAATTGTAGAAATCGAATGAAAAGATACGCACGGACATGTGCAACGTAAATTGGACCGCTCTGATAGCGTGACGCGTAAACAGCATTCATGCGAGACATTCATGCGAGACATGAAGAGACGTCGCGCGTTTATGTCGGGAGCGCACTAAAAGTCTAGTGCATCTCGGGATGCCGAGCTCTTTTGACGGCGAAACTTACCTCGGGTATCCGAGGAGCTTTAATAAGGGCCCGCGCTCCGTACCAAGTTCGCGATGCAACGGTGCGCAGGCAACGCCCATCACGTCCTTATCTCTCCGAGCCATCATATCCGGTTCTGCACCCCCTTCTGCCTTCCCTCTATTCCGCGTCTTCGCGGAACCGTCTTTCGCGGCACCCGCGACACATCGACGAATTTCGTCCGACGCGAATATGATCGCGGAAAGAAGAATTGCGTCTCGCTTGTTAGCGAAAGATTTGTGCAATCTAGGCGGTAGAAAATACAGATATTAAACTCGCGGGAGAACGTAAACACGCTCGGCGATATTTCGTGTTATCGGAAAAGAAATAATTTTTTATCGTCGACGCGCAACGTTTGCATGTACACAGCGCGCGCGCGCGCACGCTCTCGGTGGCGATCCAATTACTCAAGGTGACCGAGCGAGCGTCATCCAGGTATAAAGTGACGGAACAAATTGTTATCGTTACTATCACCGAGTCTAATCTACGAATAGAATTGATCCACCCTCGGGACTTCGCTCTCTTTCTCTCTCTTCTCTCTCTCTCTCTTTTGCTCTCTTCGCAACTATTTATCTAAGTCCTCGCGCGTTTTCCTCGCGCACACGCCTCCCGCCTCATTATCGTTTGTATATAGCGCGAGGAAAAGTCGCGTAATCGCTTAATGGCCGCTCGTCTAAAACTCATTAGTTTCTTTACCTCCCGCATAATATAGTATAGATACTTATGTAACAGGATCCAAATAATTAATGCGGAAAATTGCAATCGGGATGCGCTTTCGCGGCGGCAATAATAGGATTAACCGGCAACTTAATGTTCGGAAACCCCGCGCGCGCGTTCACCCCGGCGCGCGCTGAGCTAGTTATCGACTAATTAATAAAACGTACATCAAGTGAAAATTATGTAACGATCGATACACGGCGTTGCTGCTAAAATTTCAACGTCGCGCGTCGACCGTGTGATCCGCGCGTATCTGTATTTTTGGCTCTCCTTCTCGATGTACCAAAATCTGTGTATTCGCGAAAGTATACACGTCCCAACTCTCGTTTCTCAAAGTAACGCCGAAACGTGATATCTGAGAGACGTTTACAACGGTTATAAACGCAACCGCAATTCGCGAAACGTAATAGCGCGCGCGAGGGGGTGGCTTTAAAGATATATCGCGATTTTACATTGTCGGTTGCGCGCCGTGAAACGCGAAACGGGAGGAAGGGGGAGAGAAGCGGGCTTTCCCCTTCCGAGTTTCTGTAAATAACGGACGAGAGAAATCCCCCGTGCGCGCCATTTCTCGTTCGCGCGAATCAAATCCTCGTCGTTGTCGTCGACGACAGTCGACAGGCGACGACTCCCGTTATTTGACTTTTAACGAATTACCCGGCCCGTCGACTATAGCGATCTTGACGATTCCTAAATCATGCTCGGTGAAACGATGGATCGCACGTGTTCTATATATCCGCGTGTCCAATATAGCTTTATACACACAAAAGCTTTTGCCGAGATACGAGAAAATGTGCTTTTTGAGTTTCCGGCTGTGCCGGAAAAAGAGGGCCAAAACGTCGAAATACATATGCGCTGACGAAAGGGTAATGATAATAGCGTGCACGTGGTCAATGTTCCCAAAACAAGACAGAAAGAGAGAGAGAGAAAGCGTGTATTTATTTTAGCGCCCTGGGATACATCCCCTCAAGCGCGCTAAAAAGATACAGAACTAAGTACAGTTGATATATGAGCTTATAGGTGAGTTGATAATGTAAAAAAATATTAACAAAAATAAAACAAGAATAAAATCAAAACAAAAACAATAATACAAAAACAGAAATAGATAGATGATAAAATATAATAACATTAATAATAGAAATGCTAGAATTGAAAGGTCCGAATATGGAACTAAATTAGAGCCACAACATCAGCAGTTTTAATTCAGATATTTAGAAGATATTTATAGAAGCTGTTTTTTTTTGCAGAAGATATTTATAGAAAGAGAGATTGATTGATTGATTGATTGAGGCTTTATTTATAATGCGCTCTGGGAAGATTCCCCTCAAGCGCAGAAATTACAGAGAAAAATTATAATAACAATGTTTATAAAATAAACAATAAAATAGAAAATGAAATAAATATAATCAAATTAATGATTGATAATAAGATAATTAATAATCAAAAAAGAAAAAATAATAACAATAATAAAATGAAATAAAATAAAATAGTGCAAATAAAACAATAATAAAAATAAAATAGAATAAAATAGTGCAAAGACTTAACAAAACAAAAGAAAATGAAAGAAAAAGAAGATCGAGTAGCTCATTTTCAGGGAGCCTACTCATTATTAGATAGTAGGTAACAATAAAATTTATATTTAAACGCACAGTAGGGAGAGAGGAAGAGAGAGAGAGAGAGAGATTAGATTAGAAAGCTTTATTTATAATACGCTCTGGGAAGATCCCCTCAAGCGCAAAACATTAACAAAAGAAAAAATTATATAAAAAGTAATAAAAAGAAAATAAATATTAACAAATGAACAATAAGTGAGAATACGGGCAAAGAAACAGATATATACTACAAAAAAAAACGTAATAAAGTAAATCGAGAGAGAGAAAGAGAGAGCCACGAGCATTGATGGAATATCTGTATCTCATATGAGCTCCATATTATACAGATATTATATATCATTAAATCGTCATGTAAAACTTTTCTCGGAACACCGCTGCAAGTAATATATCGCACGATTTCTCGAATAACAAGAGGTCTGTTCTTTTTTAGCTGAACTTCTTGCGCCGTTCATCTTTTCTCCTTTTCTCTTCAAAGTGGTGGAGAAAAAGAGAAAAGACGAGAGGTGCGCAAGAAGTTTAGCTAAAAAGGAGGAAGCCTGAGGAATCGCGATCTCGATCATAAGATCCAGCACACCAATTACTGTGTTTATTCTCTCTCTCTCTCTCTCATTATATTATACAACCAGCTATAACGACCACATATCAAACGACTTATTTCACCCCTGTCAAAAGACACCCCTCGGAAAAAGAAGAGAGAGAGAGAAGGAAAGAGGGACAAACAAGCGGACGCGACACTTTACGTAATAATCCGCTGCGCGCTTATGTACGAAACGGGAAGTCGCGTGTCCCTTGTCGCAATAAGAAAAAAAACCTGTCCCGACCGGACACGCGCGCGTGCAACCTGCGCCCGGAGAAACCCTGCCGGAGCCATACGTGACCGCCGTATGGTATAGTCGGGACGATCCGCAGGGGTGCGCGAGAGGAATAACCGTAGGGAAAACGGAGGGAGAGGACTTAGGGGGGACATATGTCGGGGACACGTAATTCGCCGGCCACGCCTCGGTGATCGTGCGGCACGCATGCAGTTGCGCACGCGGCGCACACACGCATGCCCGACAACGAGACGAGTACGCGTGCGGCTTGGATTCGATTACACAAAGAGCCCCGGCGACTTCGGTGATGGCGACACACACCGAGGTTTCTCCTCTGCGATGCCACCCTCGTCGAGGATGTAGAAAGAAAAAAATCCCACAACACTCGGAACTCGTCCCGCACCGTAGGAAGTCAGAATTATGAGGTCAGGAATATAAGCAAGATTATAGACCAGAATTGATTTATATATATATATGTAGCGTTGCAATGTAATCGCGTGGTATTGCTTTGATTCTTCTCCCGATTGATTTCTATTAGCTCCAGATAAATTACCTCAGAGAAGCGATCGGGGATATATAAAGAACGAACGGGAGAGAGAGAGAGAGAACGCGGTAATCGCAGGTTGTAAATATTTACGCTAAAGGGCAACTACTAAAATCGACGAGAGAGAAAGAGAGAGAGAGAGATTCGCCGTCGGAATTACGACAAGTAATAAGCTGTTGTACCGATATTATCCATTAAAAGCTATAGATTTAACTGCATAGAACGGAAACGCGCGGCGCCGATATTACGCTCGCGCATCTCCCCCCTGGAATTGATGGGTATTAACGCTAAAGTTATTTTCGACCCCAAAAATTGGCGTCGTAAAAAGTTAATGAGCGTCGGGCTACATTATTTGCAGCGCGAGAGAATAATGGCGCGCATAATTAAACGTGCAAGTGTGTGTGTGTTGGGACGATTTCTAACAAAATATATTTGTACCAAAACCATCCATAGAAATATGTTTCAATCAACGGACAATCTAGCGGGCCAAATTAAGTTAAGGAGAAAGCGATATTCGTGTCGGCACGCACACACTGGCATATTACTTGTTTGCAAATCATAAACATTATCGTTCTATATATTATCGTTAATAATCACAATATTACATGAGAACAAAATTGCCGTAAACTACTGGTCTATGTAATAAAAAGTTGTAAATTGGAAAGGAGATATATATATATATATATATATATATACATATATCGATTTTTTTGTCATTTACTCCCTCGTATAAATCGTGAAAACGAGAGAATAATAACGAGAGAAGAGACTACGGAGCGGGGATTCGATCCCCGGACGTTTGCCATCTGCGCGATGTAATTCGACGAACGTCAATCACTCGCGCAAATGATCCTTGGATTTAAGAACTTTCTGCGCGATTCACGAGTTATTCCAAGTCGTCGGTACTTTGTTCTCGCACACCAGTACGCGCCAGTTATAATCGAACAAAGTCTAAATTCGACGCTTCTCAAAACGGAAATATAACGAGCATTAAGTATAACGGACGGATATTTCTGAGACATAAAGTTTTCATCGGCGTGATGCGCGTTTGAGAAAAGTTTTCGCTCGCGAACGTTCGCGTATATAAAAATATATACGCGACTACTACTTCGTGTTATATAAAAATGTTCCGACAAAATGAACGACCCGCGAGTTAAAATGCATCGTAATCTCCGTCATGTTCGTTTGCCTCTCTTTATTTCCGTCGCCGTTTCTGCTTTTCCCCGCGTTTCAAAAGCGGGGGCAATTAAAGAGAAGAGCTCGCGCGCGCGTGCGAAGGGAAGAAACACGACGGGAAACACTACCGCGCAATATTGCGCGTAATGTCCGCGACTGTAAAAAACTTGGTTAGTTTTAAAACAAAAAAAGGCGACGGACGGGAGAGAATCGCGCGGCACTCTGGTAAAATAATATTGTTGTTGCTTTTAGGAAGCGTCCTCGTGCGACGATGATTAATGGCCGGCCCGCGACAATGGGTAGACGTCAGCAGATACGCGTGAAACCACGGCGTATAACACACACGTGAATGTGCAACGGCACGCGCGCGCGCGCGCGCGTGTGCCATTGTTAGGAAAATGGACTTGAATGGTGTGTTAAACAAATTTCACTTGCGAACGAAATATCCGACACGGATGAAAAGTTGCGTCGCGCAAGATTCTATACCAGCCGACAAATGTGATTTATCCCGCGTACACGATAAGCTCGTACGCCGTAATATGGAGGATCTCTCCCGGTATTACTTTCGCGGCGCAACGCTTTTGAATTTCGCGCATGTGTGTGTGTGTGTGTGCGTTTGGAAAAAAGAGATATTTGAGAAAAACCACTCGCGTAAATTCTAAATATTCAGCGTCATCGCGCGAAAAAAGAAGTGCCTGCGCAAAAACATCTCGCGGTGGTGAATCCGAGAGAGAAAATGTATCTGATTTCAAGTTCTTTTCCGGACATCTGTGTATCACATTATATATATATATATATATTATGTAACGCGCGCGTACTATTTTGCGCGCAAATATTTTGCTTTCAATAAAATTATTTTTTTTTTTTTATTCACGATCTCGTCGAATTAAGAATTTACGGTGTTCTCCGCCTGCAGAGAGGGGAGAGGGTGTGGGCTGTGTTTGAAAAGTTCCTCGCGAATTATTACGGAGAACACGGGAATTTATACAGGGCCGCGCGCTCGCACATGACGGAAAGCCGTGTAATTAAAATTCGCGTCATCCTCGTCGGAATCCTGAATTCTACTTCGTGCCAGAAGACCTATGTGTATGTAAAAAGTTTGACAAAAGCAAATGGGTGTCGCTTTTGTAGTCGTATTATAACCGTAATGCAATATTACTGGAACCCAAACTTTTCGCAAAATACTGCGTGCTGCAGCTTACTCGCAACGTAAACCATTTTGTTTGTTTTTTGTTTTTTTTTTATTTACACTGTCGGAGCATATAATTTTTTTTTTTTTTTTTGTATTTCAGACAATTTTTCTCTTTCCGAGCTCCGTTTTTTTTTTTTTTTAATAATCGCGCAGAGATCATCCGATGATCGTTACGTTAATTAGTCGCCGAGAAATTGCGATATATTATCAATATTACGTCGCGCGTAACAAGATAACGAGCGAGACATTACGCAAGACGCCTTCGAATGTGCTGCGTCGTAATATTTTGGATACCAAAAAAAAAAAACTAAGATAACGATCTCCGTAGATCGACACACGGCCGCTCGCGTCAAGTAACATCGTCAAGGAGCACCGGGTGTACAGGGCAGAGCGGGAGTAACGCAAAGTAAGACATAATTGCGCCATAGTAGGTAAACGAAGAGTAAGATTAAAGAGAAAAATGAAGGATGCCGGGCAACAGACTGACCTTGAGCACGGACGACGGTGAGCAGGCCGGCGAGGAGAACGATCGGATGGCACCGCATCATCTTTTTTCACCTTCCTTCCCACCTCGAGGCTACCACCACCACCACCCGGCCGTCCTCCAGCTCGTCTTCTTCTCCACTTTTCTGCGCGTCTCTTAGCCGCACGCGTGCAGGTTCGGCTTTCCACACGCAACCAAAAACGACAACACCACTATGCTATTACGCTTTTTTCCTCGCTCGCGACTTTCTTGTCTGGCGATCTCTTTTCTCTATTTTTTTTTTCTTTCGCGCGATCGCGTTCTCCCGGTTATTCACGTGCGACGTCGTCCTTTCCTCTCGCGCTGGCGTGTCGATATCACTCGATGGTATTTCCTTCCTCGAACCGCTCGCGATCGCTCGATCGCCGTTTAACGTCACGAAAGATCCTACGTTCGTACGCACTCATATCACTCCTCTCCTTGTCCTCCCTCTCGTCCGCGAGGATTCGTCGACCGACCGCGCGCGGATTTCCTTTTTTGCCGTTTGAAATGTGCCTCGTTATATGTGGATCACGTCACCTTCACACTGATGATGACCGTCCGCGGGCTTCTGCGAACGCGCGCCCGACGATCCCGCCTCTTCTCCGTTCTGGAAAATCGAGAAAAGGAGGTTGTGCGTTTCGAATTTTCGCGGAATCAATGGGACGTGTGCTTTATCCAGCGGTCTCGGGAGTCTCGGAGATTCGTTTTTCTTGCGGTCGAATTGTTCTGTTTCCCGGGGATTCGCGCTCCGATTATTCTTCGTATATGGAGGATTTCTCGAAACGCGGAATGTTAAAGCGGCGAAGCGAACGGAATCGGTGACGGAGATATCGAGAATGAGAAAGCGGATGGATCGAGAGAGCAAACTCGATGAAAACGAAGACGGGAGGGGAGGGGGAAAAACTTGGGGCACGAGATCAGCCGCGCGCGCGCGCGCACGAGTTGTCCGAAGTTTTGAGGAGCGCTTTTCAAGTTGATGGAAGAAATAAAGAGTCAACATGCGCCTGAGTCGACCTTCTTCTCCCTCACGGCGACGTGATGTTGCTCACGACATCCGGGGAGCGAGCTGAATGCGTCTCTAATGATCAGCCACGCGAGTTCTAATACACATCGCCGCTCGATTCTCCTTTCGCTTCTGAGCGCTTTTCTTGCGCCTCATCCGCGCGGCGCAAATCGCTCGTGTTTCCATCGCGTGTGACGGTTATGAAAGGAGACGCGTGCGCGTCACACGGATATAAAAATCTGAATCAACTCGACGGAGGAGCTTTATCGTCGTCGATGATCGATGAACTCGGAGCGCATAAGTGCGCGCACGTCAGGTGGTGGCTTCCTGTCAGAAACGCGACGCGACGCGACGCTCTGTTGCGGCAGACCACGGCCCGCGATCCACCCCGTACTCGGATAACACTTTTGCGAGGTTTCCGAAGCTTCCTCGGATCGTCTGGACGGTAACTTCCCGGACGGCCGTCTTAGCCCGAAACCCTCGGCGCATTCCTACCGTCTCTCTTCTTCCGCTCTCCCTCTTTCTCTCTCACTCACTCTCTCTCTCTCTTTCTCCACTTTCAACGGCACTCAACTCCGGCTCCGCAACGAGACGTAATTGAATAAAACCGCTAAGTGATTAATTGCCGGAGCCTCCACGGCGTTCTTCCATACCCGCCCGGCCAACTTCCTACTCAAGTTTAAAAGATCCCGGAGCTCGGGCAACTTTAAAGGATCTATGAACGGAGCAAGAGCCTCTCCTTCTCCAGCTGGCCCCGTAATTCCCAACTCCCGGCGTCTTCTTCGATACCTGAACTCCGAACATTCCCGTGACCGGCGCCGCGGCGTAGATCTTCTTAAGATTTTTTTTTTTTTTTTTAACGAGCGAAAAAACGAGTTTATTTTAAAATGTAAATAATGCGATCCTGCCGCCTCGTTGCGAGAAGTGTGTGATTATTTTGCAGAGATTGCAAACGGACTTGCGGGAATATAAAAAAATCTACGGTCGTCCGTTTCTGAGAAAAATATCGCGAAGCGCCATTGTTGGTTTCATATTTCAAAATCTATTGAATATTACTGCAGAAAAGTCGGCGGCGTGAAATAGAATCCTCTCCGCGTTTTGGTTGATAAATTATAGTTTTGCGGTCGGACAGATCGGTCGATAAAAGAATTGCGCGACGGCACACGGGATTCCTCGTCGGTGTAGCTACGTCACTTCTCGCGCGCGAATTACCAACTTCCTCTCTCTTCGTAAAAAGAATATATCCCGGACGATATTGTTATTGCTCTTCCACTTCATTTCTCGCTATACCATTTGTTCGAAATATAAAAGTCGCATTAAAACACGGAACATAAAAGTAGATAATAATGTTTTATTTATCGAGCCACCGCGATATTACAGTATCGTCGGTGACTATGGAAATAGAACACTCGCGTTCGGTCGCGAATTCATTCTCGAGCGCTTTCTTTTACATATATATACACGCACAGATGTGCTTCCGCTTCTTTTATGGCTTTTTTAAATTCAATAAACTTAAAAATGTGATAACAGAATTTTTCACAAAACTTTTATTCCTTCGCTTGTTGAGAGAAAGAGAAAAATTTCGTTAGCAAACAGCATGTGGTCGCATCCTGTGTTCCAACTCCCGGCCTGTTCTATTGCGGATGTTATGGTTTCTCGCGCGTTCAAACATCCAATACATCACTTCGCGGGAGCAGCTAATATTTCTTTTTGATACATTTCTTCCACATAGTTGATCATGACGTTGAAAAAAACAAAAAACAAAAAAAAAGTACATCGCGAGTACAAAAATAATACGATTAAAACTGGTCAAACGGATAATCTCGCTGGGAATTGCTTTATTGCGTCTTTTCCGGCGAATTTTCATCGCATCGAAATAATTCAGAATTCCGATCTCTCTCTCTTTCTCGGTTCCTTCGATACATCGCCGCGAGTTATTTTTCTCCGGCGAAAAGTTCGATCCGAGTCGGTTCCGCTTTAATCGTGATGTATCGTCCAACTTTACGCTATTAAATCGAATTTACTTATACGTCTCCTCACGTTTTAGGCCGGGGAGTTTTACTAGTTTAAAACTTGCGCCGACACGGAGAGCTGGATAAGAGGAGGGAGGATGCGTACTTTCCGTTGGAAAGTAGGATCCAATGAATTTATCGGTTTTTTTCGCCAAAGTTACGAGTCTTAGCGGACCCAAGAGAAGTAATCTCACTGACCTTGCAGCGAGCCGATTGCGTTCTGTACTTTTTTCTCTCTCTCTTTTCTTTTTTATTACGCGATAATTAACGTTTTCTGTTTTGCGCACAACCAACTCGAATAAACGACAGTTCTATCGCGTCTTTCCCTTCCAACTTTAAACGGTTTGATTCGTCAATTCGTCCGAGTGTTTTTCACCTCTCGCGTGTTCCTGCCTTCAGAAACAACCGGACACGGTTTCACGCTCCATCGCCCGAAGTAATTTCCGAGTCGAGAGCGAGAAGCTATTCAAAAGTGGTTGTTATTTAATAACATTTCGTTATAACATCAGTCAGGAAGAGAACTTCGCGCCTACTCTACCACCGTGTAAATCCTCCGTGTTCGTTTCCGAGAGCGCGTTCCGTGACACGCCAGACCCGATTTGTCGGCCGGGAAAGAGCTCGCGGCGAAAAATCGTTAACTGCCCGTTTCACAGCTAGAAGCTGAAGTTACCGCGACGAATCGAATTTGCTAATAGGAACTCGGGGGCTCTCTCTCTCTGTCCCCGCGAGAGTGCCCGGGGGAATCGATTCGCGACGCGTGGCGAAGCACGGGAGTCCTGCGGGCCGTTCGCGGATCGGAAAGTACGAGGAATGTCACCCGTCGCGTCCTACTGAACGAAAACGCGCTCGTTAAAATTTCCGCGTGCGCGCGAGATTCGCGCGTTTAACTAAATGTACAATATCGGAAGAGAATAAGCCGTGGGGGCGGTTTTCGACGCTAACGAGAGCGTGTCGCGGCCGAGAGCGCCGTGTTGCGCGCTTTTGTGAAGAGAGCGCGGGAGCTTGTTTTGAAAAACAAATGTCTGTTCATTTTCATTTGTTTTGTAAGAGATAAAAAAAAAAAAAAAAAAAAAAACACACACACAACTTAAATTGATTAAAACGAATATTGAACAGGTTCGTAATTACAGTCCGGTGCGGAAAAGCTCGCTTTAAACGAGGCGAGAAACGAAATATCGGTACAGAGAGATAAAGCTCCAAAACCTCGGGATTAGATCAGCCCGAACACACGGAGTGGCTTTCGACTTTTGCAAGATTAGCAATCGAAACTTCAAAGAGAAATCGATTTTCAAGTTCCCTCTCGGCAAAATTCAACGTGTCGAAGAAACTCGTTGGCAATTTCAGAAACTGGATCGTTCGATTGAGAAGGAAAGCGGAACGAAGATCCCGATCGATTATCGAACGTTATCGATCCACACGCTCGTTAGACCACTGCGGGACGTGCACTACGTGCTTCATTATCATTCGCAGCCAGTTGTACCAGTGTTTACTTAGCAAAAACACCTGTCGGCGTTCGCCGTTGTATTTCCATCGGGACGTGGAACATCGACACCGATCGTTTCGTCCCGTCGTTTCGAGAGCGATGATCTGGCCTGGAACGTTCCCAATTACCGAACGCGGCCGATAAAAAGCCGCGGTACTCGTTAAGGCGAGTGCGCCCTGATGCGGCAGCAGGTCGTCGTCGAATAAGAATCGTGCGCCCTGATGCGACCAACGCGGAAATCTTGGCCCGGAAAATCCCCACGATGCACCGAGAGTCACGTCGCATCGTGATTATCGACCGTCCGTGATTTGCGGGAGCGAGTTGGGGAAAAGGGATGGTCCGAGTGAGATACGGGAAAAGGCACGAAGGAGAAAAATCGGAGCGCGGACTCTCATCGCGGGAGACGCGAGAGAGACGGTTCCCCCGGGGGGAACCGTCGACGCTGCTCCGGTTAGCGAGAAGAGACGGTCTCGAGACTCCGGGGAACTCCCCGCGGTGGGCGGCGAACGCGGAGCCTGTTCGCTTCTTTTTTATTTTTTTTTTCTTTTTTGAAAATTCGACATCAACCTCCTTTGTGAAAATCCTGGAGAACGGATTTTCCCGGGACCGGGAACTCCGGGATTTCCGTGACACGATCGTCCTCGTCGTCCGGGAAAGTAACGACGGCGAAAGGAAGAAGAGGTGCGGCGATGGTTGCGGAAATGTCACGCGCGCGTGACACAATTTCGTTTCCGGACAAATTCACGACACGCCGAATTTCGGATATCGCCGCGCGATTTACGTTCACGCTCACGGGACGCGCGCGCACCGGAGCGTGTTTTACGCGCGCGCGATTATATACACACGAGATGCGCACAAGACAAAACGCGTACGCTCGCCACGATCGCGGGCTCGGCACTGACGCGCGGTGGCGCCCGGACTTTTAGTTCGTGGCGCTACCGAGCAGCGTCGCGACGCCCGCCGGCTGGCTTCTCCTCCCCACTTTCGAGGAGAGCGAGGAGTCTCTCTACCCCGGCAGTGAGGCGGGTGCAACGGTAACAACACCAAGACCCCCTTCTGGGATATATTTCCCCGATACCCTCCCCCGATGTCGACCGATGCTCTCGCGAACGGGAACCGCCGGCGAGCTCGTGCGCGCACGTGCTGTCAATCAAAAGAACGCGAGATAACATCCGCGGATAAAGGCTGTCAGTCCGCTATCTGTACTTTAGATAATGAAATCCCTAACTTCATTTTCCGCAGGACAAAAGTGCGCAATTATTCCTATGCGAAAGCCGATCGACGTACACGTTGCCTTATCTGTGTGAACTTTATATATATATAGATTTTTTTTTCTCCCCCGTCCTTGGATTCTACGGCAGGTTGTTGCTTTTTCTTTTATACCGAAACACCGAGCACTTTCTGTATGAAGAAATCAACGTTGTGTTTGCGCGCGTAATCCGCATTAAAATCATTTTACCTGCGCGTTAAAAGTTTTCTTAATTAAGGAACAAAAATGAAATTTGAAGTGTACTATTACACATTTCTGTCAAATCGAGAATAATTAAAAGAGAACAAAAACATTGAAGACAGAGAGTGTACATCCGGGGATATTATAATAATAGTTCGTAATAAGTTTCTCTTTCCGAGAACCGAGATGGAAAACATCAAAAGACGTCATCCGGATTATAAATGTAATAAAGTCAGATCTCGCTGTTTTTTCCCCCTTCCCTTTCTCCGTCGCTTTATTTCAGTTTCGCGTAAACTTTGATGATATAACTCACCGAAGATATATATTCAACTCGATTTTTCGCTTATTTTAAGATACCGTTAAACGCCGCGGGAATGTACGTGAGCCCGTGTCACGTAAAAAGAAAAAAAAAAATTATAATCTGCTTGAAATTCCAGCACACCGCCACCGAATATATACGCTACACGAGATCCATTTAAATTACGCAAAGCAGGAAGATCTCGTAATCTCGGTGTCCAAGACTAGTCCCGCGCTCCTGGCCTTCTCTCTAATTAGTCTAATCGTACTATGAAATAACACATAGGTGTACGGCCGTATCTAAATGACTTTATGCGAAAAATACGCGATATTTCTCTCTCAAAAATCAGTAAAATCAGTTACAGAGTTAAAATGTTGCACAATTAAATTAATTATTAAAAGTAAATTTAATTCGCAATTTAACTAAATCTCTGATAGTTCCACAATTTAGCAGGAGAATCGCATTTTCTGTCTGACCGACTAGCAATGAAGAGCAGAGAAAATCTCTCTCTTTCTCGCAAGTGCACACGCGCGTCGCAACACAATGTGCGTGTCAAGGATCGGAGTCGATTCTCAGTCGCGATGTTTATTGTTGCCGCTTTT
>QVOA01005939.1:0-29425 GCA_014825685.1 Pseudomyrmex cubaensis | reverse complement strand
AAAAAAAAAAAAAAAAAAAAAAAAAAAAAAAAACGATAAAGTATGATATTACAGACTCATTACAGATACGTAATGTTATGGCCTGAAAAAGTGAAGGACGTGTGTAAATATAAATCTCTCGTAATGTCTCACGCAACATATTTATTATATTGTAATAGGTATGAAAAATCAATAAAACTAGAAAATATTACACGTGCAACCGTCATCAACTTATTTCCTGATTGTCACGAAAACCACATTTCGGCGTAAGATGCTGATTCTGAGTGATAGCGCGCTGTGTGTGTTATAACATTTCAGATAATCGTACATACGTCATCTTCATAAATTTGATTTTTTGTCATTCAAGAGATAATGCATGAGATAATATTTCTTCTCTTTTATGTCTCTCGAGATTTATATTAACATAAAATGAATTATTAAGTCTTTACTAAATTTAAATATAAAATATATAGAAAATTTTATTACATATAATATTATATAATAACATAGTAAAACTGTAAAAAATATATCACACAAATTCTTCAAAACATTGGTGTTTAAGCGTCCGTTTCCTAGTGTAGATTCTTGACACAATTTTCTAATTATCCTACATTATCCTATTACATACGATTAGTAGAGTATAAGTAGTTTCCAGTTAGCATCTAATCTGACTATTGAGAGAGATATGAAGCGTCCAGAGAGATATGAAGTGTCTCTGAATATCTCGACAACTGATAGGTTCTTCAAACAAGTATTTCGCAAAGTCTTTTCAGATAATATCAATCTTAACACCTTTCTTATTATGTTGTACAGCGATACACGTTGTTCTTACTGATACAAGACAGCACGTTTATTAAATCAATCACAATGGGCAAATTACTGTTTTTTGTGCTAAAACATAAACTCATTATATCAATAATAATTGGTGTGGCTATTGGAATAACATGCGGTATGAGTTTCAAACTCAGCAAGAAATCGTGGTCCGAACGAGAAATTATGTATATCAAATTTCCTGGAGAATTGTTTCTCAGACTGGTGAACTGTTTAATATTACCACTTGTTACGTCTAGTATTATAAGTGCTACTTGCAATCTCACCAGATCCGGTAAGCTTTTAAACTTAATGTTTTTCAAATATTTAGATAGAGAAGTATATCTTAAAACTTATTACGTAGGACGTATTGGATTAATGGCATTATACTATTACTTAACGACTACCACGATCGGAATAACATTGTGTGTTGTGCTCGTTCAGACTATTCGGCCGGGCGAAGTAACAAGAGTTGAAAATGTTACAATGCCAGTGTCCGCAAAAACTTCTATGACAATAGATACCATATTGGATTTGATTCGGTAATTAAATTATTTATTTAAAAATATATTTCTTCAAGCATATTATTTTTTTCTTCATTTTTTGCAGTAATGCATTTCCTGAGAATATAATAGATGCATGCATGTATCAGGTATATATTTATGTTGTTACACAGTTTCTTAAATCTATAAATATACGTGTGAAAAAACTGCAATATTTATAAAAAAATATACTTAAAAATATATTTATTTGTTCTACAGTATCAAACCGTTTTAGAACAGCCACCCAATGCATCTGCAGGTACATGTATACATTAAAATTTATCTGAACTAAACAAGAGACAAAAATATAAAGTTTACTCAAGTTTAGAAGAAAAAGTGATTGCAGTTTGCAATAAAACATCCTGACTATTACAAAGTTAAATCTTATTTTAATTTTGTGCAACTTTTATAAATGAAGATGTGTTAATTGCAGTGCCAATAAAAGAATGGATTGTAACAAGTAAATATGTTAAAGGAACAAACGTATTAGGTTTAGTATTTCATAGTTTATTACTGGGTGTGGCAATTGGACAATTAAAGATGGAAGAAGGAAAACCATTATCAAACTTTTGCACTTCTTTCGCTGATACCATGTTGATTATTATGACATGGATAACAAAGTACGTTGCGTATTACATCATATTGTTAAAACAAAGTACAAGTTGTTGTATAGTCAAACTTCAAAGTGAAAACTGATCTCTTGTGATTTAGAGCAGCACCAGTAGCCGTACCGTTTCTCATTGCCGGTCGAATCTTAGAAATCGAGGATTTTGGCAATACGCTGAGTCATTTAGGATTTTACATCTTAACAGTGTTTATTGGTCTGATAACGCAGGGACTTATAATATTACCCTTTCTTCATTGGATAATCACGCGGAAATCATCATATAAAATTATATCCAAACTCGGTCCGTCTTTTGCAGCCGCCATAGGAACATCGTCGAGGTAATACGAGATAGAAACTTGGATACGAAATCTACAACTTAAAGCTTCTCGTTTACTCTCACGAAATAATCAAATTTCAGTGCTGCTACAGTTCCACATACAATTAGAAGTTTGGAAAGTTTGGGAATAAATTCCGAAGTAACGAAATTTCTTATTCCAATCGGAGCAGCATTAAATTTAGATGGAATTGCGTTATATGAATCTATCGGAGCAATATTTATTATACAATTACGTGGTTTGCAATTTCCATTGTTTAAAATAATAATTATCAGGTATTTTTTTTAACAAATAATTAACAAATTAAGATTAATAAAATCTTAGAAGAGATAATTGCAAATATGTAAAGAAATACATATAACATTTTAATATCTATATTTGATATTTGAAATTTATTTATAAATTTAAACAAGATCTACTGTTTTTTTACATACAGTATTACATGTACACTATCGTGCGTGGGTTCTGCTGGTATACCCAGTGGTGGTTACATGATGTTGATAATGGTGTTGAATTCTCTAGATGTGCCAGTTGAAGATGTTACTTTAATTATTGCTATCGACTGGCTTGTGTAAGAATATATAGCGTGTTTTTATATAAATTATTATATTTAAACAATACTTACGCACGTATAATATTTATGAAAAAAAGATATTAGCTAAAAACACCAAGTAAAAAGAGAATTCGTTATTTTTCAGTGATCGTTTCAGAACAGCAATTAATATCATAGGTGATGCATTGGGTGCGAGTATCATATCTCAATTTTGTAAAGTGGATATGGAAAAAGAGGAAACGAAGAGATTGTTCATAGAAAAAGCGATTTGCAAAACCGAACATAGCAAATAATGTTCCTAAAGTAGGCTATAATAATGTAAATCAAAGTAACAAAATAGGGTAGCTATTAAAAGGGGAAAGAAATGCTTAAAATAGTATAAGAAATATTTATTTCTTTTGTATACAAAAATAAAGAAAACTTGAATAGAATTTACTTCATTTAATGTGTCAAAAATATTTTTTAACCCTTAATTACACCAGCTAAATCTATACGTGAGAAGTGTAGTATTTTGTATTCCAACTTTGAAAAGTTTTAACTGAAATAAAATTTAAAAAATTGATGTTTTCTGATGTAATACTTAACGTCGCTTGTGCGACGCAAAAAATATTTGCGTAATTGTGCGTGATGGGATATGTTTGAACTCCACTAGTATAATTACGGGTTAATAATATAATTTATCACTAACAGTTTTTAAAAAAGTAAACTGTATGAAAAAATATTTGTGAGCTATGTATATATATATAAACAAGATATTTCTATACATATATCAAATACATATTTATAAAACAGTTTTAGTATTAGTGTATAATAGTTTTAGTATTAAAGACTTTTGTGTCAGTCTTTTACGAGTGTTTTTGTTTAAGTTTGACAATTACACTTTTTACTTCTGTGTACGCGTCAAGCCCGTATTCTCCGAGCTCTCTACCTTCTCCAGACATTTTGTAGCCACCAAAAGGTATTTGAGAAGACATAACATTGTATGTATTGACCCTATATAAAAAAAATTAACAAAACAATAACACTAATTAAATTTTTTCCTTTAGAAAAGTCGCAACGCGTTGTACTTAAAATATTCCAAAACAACTTACCAAACTGTACCGGCGCGAAGACCTTGTACAATATAATTTGCTTTGTCAATGTCTTTAGTGAAAACTGCAGCAGCTAATCCGTAATCAGTGTCATTAGCACGGTCAATAACTTCGTCCAAATCATCGAACTTCAAAATTTGTTGAACCGGACCGAAAATCTATCATAGAAAATTGTTGTGAATGTAAGTCAATTTGCTTAATATTTTTTTTATTAATTATACTTGCTTGTAATACTTACTTCTTCTTTGGCTATGGTCATATCATCTTTAACATCTGCAAATACTGTTGGAGCAACATAATATCCTTTGTCACCGATGCGCTCGCCACCTGTTAGCAAACTAGCACCTTGTTTTTTGCCAGAGTCTATCAAATTCATTATTTTGTTCACTTGCTCTTCGTCAATCTGAGCAAACAAAAATCGTATTAATTACAATTGATCGACATCATTGTAAAATCCATAATAAAATTAAATAATATACCTGCGGACCATGTTCATTTTTTAAATCGAACGGATCTCCAATAGTTCTAGCCTTAGCGCGAAGTACACTTTTTTCCACGAATTCGTCATAAATGTTAGACTGAACGAACGTTCTGGATCCTGCGCAACAGCATTGACCCTGATACACAATTTAAAAGTACTTTAGCAAAAAGGAACATTATTTTCAAAGAAAAAGAAATCTATACACGAGGAAATAAATTACCATATTAAAGAACAATCCAAAATGCGCTGTTTCCACTGCCTCATTCATATCAACATCTTTAAGAATAATATTAGGAGATTTCCCGCCTAACTCCAGTGTGGTCCTCTTCAAATTGTGCATAGCAGCAGTTTGTTTTATCAATTTGCCAACCTCTGTGGAACCCGTAAATGCAATCTTGTCAACTTTATTATGAGTTACTAGCGCTGCTCCTGTGTTACCGTAACCAGGAACCACATTGACCACTCCATCAGGAAATCCGGCTTCCTTGGTCAATTGTGCCATGAAAAGGGCTGTTAATGGCGTCTGTTCCGCAGGTTTTAGAATTACGACATTTCCTGAAGAGAATAAAATAATTTACAATTTACACACACAGAGAACCAACTCCAAATGTATCATAAACAAAAAATATATATGGCTACCTGTAGCTAAAGCCGGTGCTATTTTCCAGGCCATCATTAATAATGGAAAGTTCCATGGAATAATCTGACCGCATACTCCTACTGGTTCATGTCTAGTATATCCAAAGAAGTTTCCATCCATTGGTGTGACTTTACCATGCCATTTATCAGCCCATCCCGCATAATATCTCAGCACGTTAATACTGAAGGCTAAATCCACATTATATGCAAATGCATAAGGCTTGCCGTTATCTAAAGTTTCTAAGGACTGAAATATAATACAAATAAGTAATTTCTTGTTTTTAAAGTCAGATAAACAAATATAATTTTATATAATTTTTTTTATAAAAAGCGCGGTTCTAAAAACTAAAATTTTTCTAATATTTCTTTCATATTATACTTTACTGCAATATATGTTCGATTTTTTTCCAACAGATCTGCCAATTTGTGTAAAAGGAGTCCTCTTTGAGAGGCGTCCATTCTTCGCCATGGTGAATGTCTTCTAAAAGCCTTGTTAGCAGCCTGCACAGCAACATCGATATCTGCACTATCGCCTTCTTGCACATCGGCAATTATTTCACCTGTAGCGGGATTAACCGTAGGGAATGTTTTACCAGATTTTGATTTGTGCCATTCGTTATTGATAAATATCTGCAGTAAAGTAAAAAAACATCTTCTGTATAATATAAAATATATTGGAGATACATGTTAAAGTGTAAGAAGAAAAAATGTTTATATAAGCAATGTTATATCCCAACACAGAACAAAACTTCCATTAGACATCAACAACTCCAATCTAATAGATGATCTAATAGACAGCTCCAATCTAATATCTAATACAATTTTTGTTCTGTGTGAATCATATGTTGTAAGCTAGACACTGTACTAAGTAACTCAATTTTTTGAAAAAAGTTGTAAAACAGCAAAATTGGGGATATATTTTAAAGCCTAAAGTTTACTTAAGTTATAAATTATTATTTAAAATCTTATTTTGAAAACATATCAGTTGAGTGCATAAAAATTTAATTTCTTGAAACAAGAAAAACAGTGAAAGTAACACAGCAATAATCAAGCACATCTTAATCAAGGTCACTTGTGGTATATTAGATATTTATGATAAGATAAGATAATAATACATTATATAGTTATATATATTTCAATCTATACTTTATTATAGTTATATTTAAATTAAAAAATTAAACTAAAAAAATTAGTTACTGAGTAATGTTGACAATAAACATATCTAAACAAGTGTGTTATTTTATTTACTTTTCACCTAGAAAAAATATACATAATTGTATAATTTTCTGATTAATTTACATAAAAATACTTAATAGTTGAGTCTACAATCGGTTTTGAAAGCACATGTTTTACTTTTCTATCATAAACAAGATTACAATATTATAAAAATTATAATTATAATAAAAACACGTTCTGTCTGCGGACATTATTGTAAAGTGGTCGATCGGTACAAGTTAAATCGCAAAGTTGAAGAGGTAGTAACATATGGCCACGTGATTATAATAATAATAATAGTAATAATAAGAATATAAATATTCATAAAACAGAAATATTCACGTTTATTCTAAAAAAAAAATGCTTTTAAAATTACAAAATCATCTTTCTCTTAACTCTAATCTTTATATAAACTTTCTTTCTTAATACTCCGTTTTTATATTCATATAAAATTCATTGCTGGAAATATTTTGCACCGTCACGTCCGGAATTATAGAATGACAGTGGATACCGGAACGCCTCTTGTTGTCTTTACACCACCATTGTTGGTGTACGTATCCAAGTGTATATTGTTGTTCTCTTTTGTTTTCTTTAAACAAATCTATTTATATATAGTTTTTTATACTTACGCCAGTATATAGAATCGGCGGATTTGTATTCGGCATCGGCAAGGCCGCTGTCGAATAACATCGAAGATTACGCAATTTGCTCCACACACGCAGCATATTGATGAGCACAAGTGTTCTTCCACAAGCAGATACAGAGAATGTCGTATGATACACAATCTGCGATGTTAAAAACGTTGCCTTACTACTCTTCTCTTATGATGCGTTTGCTTTGAGTCTATCTTTGTTCGGCATTTAAAGATGTAGCGCAAGCGCATAAAGTAAACGTATCCTTCAGTATTCTTAGGGTGCGTTCGCTTTTAGCGCTTTAATCCGTCTTCATTAAATGTAGAACCCTTTAAATGTGTAGAACAAAGATAGACTGACGCTCAAAGCGCGTGAGCGATCAAAGCGAACGCACTTTTCACTACTTTTGCTATATTTACTGCAAATCAAAGGCGTCGGATCAATGCTCTTTTTTACCTAGAAACTTTCTTGACGTTTCAGGCTTGGAATTCCAAACACAACTACTACTACTTATTGATGAATCGCGCGACCTTGTACTTACATGGTAACGTGCGCGCTCTATATCTTTTTTAGGTATTTAACATTATATCGTATCTGTTTCTTTTGTAAAAATTTTCACGGTTGATAATGTCCAATAGATAAAGGAATAAGCTTCTAAAACTATTTTGCAATCGCTAACAGCTTCGTTGGACAAGTCATATTGCAACTACATGTTAATAAAACGCATTATTTATATATATATATATATATACATATATAGTATGATAAAGCAAATTTCTTTTTCATTACAGATACATGAATCAATTAACATTTAACAGATTATTCGAGTTACGTAACATTTTTATTTTTACATTTTTTTGTTTTGCTTTGCGTTAAAAATTACATGATTGTACTTATTAATATACATAGGTTTCAAAATTCACTGCCAGCACTAAAAAGTTATAATTCATACATATAATTTATATACGTGTATATTATATATATTTTTAGTGGCATCGAGTTTTGAAACAGTCATAAAAACAAAATACGACAGAGGTTTGCTTATCTTACATCGTACAAACTTACATATATATAATAAAGTTTTTCTCTTTATTCCCCTCTTTGGCACGAGTTATGTAAACCTACTTAACACATCTATAAGATTGCATTCATTTTATCTGTTATGGTCACGTGCGATTATCGATAATTAAAGGACAAGACCGTGAAGAGCAAATTACTGTCCGTAAGAACGTAAAATAAGCAAAGTAAACTCTGTTGATGTACAACATTTAAATTTATTTAAAACAGAACATTCACTTTGATAAATGTTTAGAATAGTTTGCTTGTATACTGACTTATCAGTGCACAAGTTTATCTCGTGCATATATAAAAGCTCAAGTAAACTGGAAAAAATATGCACATATGTATTCCTCTGTTATCTGTCGTTTGACATTATTTTTGAAACAAAATATCGAATATACACAAACTTATTTGAAAAGTTAATAAATTTTCCAGAGAGAATTTTCACAATAATATAATCTTTTTATAATATAATCTTTTTTAAAATAATTTTATTTGACTTTAGCAGCTTTGTATTGTACAAGTGTGTATAAATTCTACATCACTCGTTCAATTAATAAGATAATTAGGAGTGTAAAAAAGAAAGAATTATTTTTATATACGTACTATGTTTCATAAAATGGAAAACATAGTTGCATGTAGAGATTTTATGTATAAAAATATTCTATATATTACAAAACCTGGAAAAATCGGCACTCTTGAAAAATAATTTTGTAATTGTCGAGCGTGTTCTAAACATTTATCTCGATTTTTGTATATACTCGCACTTATCATTCCTTGCAGAATCGTAAGAACATTTTACAAAGCACACTTAATGACACTTTTTTCTCTTTTTAAGTTCTTGCTTTCCTTCTGCCGTTTTTTCGTGACTTCTTTTCTGCGGTTTTGCGATATTTGTCTCATCATGTAAATCCCCATTTTGATAAACGTCTGTCATATTTCCATTTTCCGAGAAGTTGACATTACTGAATTTAAACAGCTCTAAATTTTCAGACATAGTTTTCGCGCGTAATTCACGCGCTTCTTTTTTCAATAATTGCGTCTCTCTTTTTTGTTTTTTCTTATTCTTTTTCTTTTGCGTTTTATTATTTGCAGTTTGTTCTTCTTTTTCTTCTTCCTCTGAATCACTTGTTTTTCCATTTTGAGATGTAACATTATTCTGTTTGCCGTTACTTTCCGCATCAATACCAGTCGAGTTATTCACCTCCGTTTTGTTAATCATTAACGGCCTAGCAACAAAAAATTCTAATATAAGAAAACGTTCTTGCATCGAAAAAAACATTATAAATGAGTCAGAGCGAGTGAGTGAGAGATAGAAAGAGAGAGAGAAACTCTCACAGATACTTTTTCTTACACTTACATATTTTTTGGTGCACCTATTTTTACTGCCAACTTGTTATATGCATTTTTTGTGTCTCTAGAAAGAACATTCCTACTTTTGTATGTTGTTAATGCCGCTTTCACGGCTTCCCAATCCCATGCTTCTGGCAAATGATTTGTGTAAACAGCACGCAATAATAATAAAAGATGACCGATAAACTTCTGCAAAACTTTTTTCTGTACGCCAGTGCCGTTGCACGAAGCGACTTGTCCGTTATCGCTTGCATGTGAATCACTTAACTCTTTGAACGTGTCTATGGTGTTTTTACACAGCGTTTTCTCTAATGTTTTCCTCTGGTCAATATACTTTGTAGAATCCATATGCAGTAATCGATTATTATTATATAAAATTAATAATAACTCAAGTGCTTCATTCCTGCGGAAGTATCGAATACTGCTGTCAAAAGCAAAGTTCACCTAAAGAGAAAAAAAAACGCAGTTTTTATAATATATAAAAATATTAAAACTCGCGCTATTTTAATATACGTACTAATAGAGATGCCAAGCGCCAATTATCTTCCCAGCACAACTGCAATACATTCTTAAATAATACGGACGAAAGTACAAAGTCTCGTTTCTTAAAAAACGCGGTTAAATTCTCGCCGTAAATTTCAATAATATTTTCGGTGGATAAGTTAGCTTGTTGCGCACATCTCACAACAAATGTGCAACACTCTGCCAATTTGTCACTTATTTCTTGACACACCAAAGCGGAACGATCTCCTTTCTCGAGTAAACGCTTCAAGAAAAAAATCATATTGATTTCATTATTTATCGAAGAGTCAATCAACGAACTTGTATTCAATTGTTGTGTAAATAATTACCTTTAACACCGTTGTTATCAAATTATCATCCACACCTGTTGTATCTTTGAATTTTTTCACGGTTGATAATTTTTTCAAACAACTCCGTACTCTATGTTCGAGCGGTTTCTGGTGCAGATCCTTTATACAGAATTCAAGTAAATTGAAAAGCGGTACGATCAAATCCAGAGTGACCGCCATAGACGGACACGTTTCGAAATAAATGTCCAACAAATCTATGACGCGAATTCTGAAATGTGTCAATGCTTGATTCGTTTTTCCTTGTTTTTTAGAATGCGCTTTTCTGTTTTCTCGTAAAATTTTAAAAGCCGCCGCTAACGATTCATCCAGTCGCTTGCCTTCTTCTTCTCCTATTTGATCGACGTCGATATCTTCATCATCGGTTTGAGTTGCGGCATCACCTAAAGCCTGATGTACTGCCATTCTTAATTTATCATTTACTGTGTCGTCTTCATCCTCATCACTGTCGTCTTCATCTACTTCATTCTCAGATTCGGATTCACTTACTTCCGAAACTTCATCGTTTGAAGTGCTTTCTTCTTGCTCTTCATCATCATCATCCGGTTCGCTTTCTATGCTTGACGAATCTTCATCGTTATTTTGTTTCATAGTAAGTGGATTCTGATCATTTTGTACATTTAGTACCTAAAAATATAATGTATTTTTGTATACCCATAGTTTTGTTATCAAATTAATAAAATTGTTTTTGTGTCGCACTGACATATAATGTTAAAAAATATAAATTGATTAATAACTTACAGTTATTATTTGATAAACAGCGGATGGAGTCAAATAGGGAGAAATATGTGGAAACACACAGCGAACTATTGAGCGCAACAAGTGATTGTCTCTAGACAAAAGAGACAACAAGAGATCCACTATTACTTCAACCCATTCCGGTTCCTCTTCCGCTGTCGCGTTATTCAGTTTCTTACGTTTCTTTGACTTTTTAATTGATCTTTCGTAACAACATTGAAGTTCGTTAATCGACATGATTGCCATTTCAGGATCTGAGAATAACTGTAGACCCATATGTAAGTTCATTGTATGAAACAAGACGTCAGCATTCTTCGTACTCTTCTTTAGTTTTTCAATTATATCTATTACTCGTTTCCAAGCATTGGCTGCTTCATCGTTTAACGACGATCTTAACTGTATTTCATTTGAAAGCAGTTTCGAATTTAAATCCTGAACAAGTAAATTCAACAGATTTCGGGTGTCATTCAATTTAGGTAATTTGTGATCCAAGGCACGGTAAAATGAGTCTTTTAATTGAGCTGCAAATAATATTTATACGTTAACTGTATACACAAACAATAATAAAAACAATATAAGATATAAACAATATAAGATAAAACAATATAAGATACTTACAAGCTAATTCTATTCCAACATTTGACATTTCACACAATCCGTAGTTAAACAAAAATTTTAGCTGTTCAAGTCTCCAATTATGATCCATAAGTGTCTCTCGATGACCCATTAATCTAAATTAACAAAGAAATATAACATTATATATAGTAATCATATTATTTTTAATTACGTGCTTATTTTAATCATTTTAGCTTTGCATTTACCTTGTCAATAACTGTGCTGCATAACTTCGCTCAGCATTTGTACATATTTTCGCCCTGCTATCTTTTTTATTCTTTGAAAGCTTGTTTTCTATTATATCTCTATACAATGTGCACAATTTTTTGATACCATCTAGTTTTAAGTTTCCTGTAATTATCTGAATCACTTTTGTGCCCGTTTTCTTTTCTATCATTAGATCACCTGGATGCAATATGAGCGATTTTAATATACTCAGCTGTGTCTTTGTTTCGACATCACTTGTAGCAGACGCAATTATATTTAAAATCTCTCTGATTGTTATTAAAACTTTATCGTTATTATTCTTTTTACAACTAGAAAATTTGCTTAACATGTATTGTAGCAAATTTGAAGTTAAATACAATGGAATCAAAGTTTTATCTTCCTCATTCAAAAATATCAGTCGTACGATTTCTGTAACAATGCATTCATCAGTTTCTGATGGTTTTGCAAATATTTCATTCATGATATCCAAGAAGTCTGTCACAAATTTAGATGACTGCAACTTTCTACAGAATAGTTTAAACACTGGATGATGATGAGAAACAATTCCACGTGGACTCTAAATAATAATAATAATACAAAAATTATGACAATATGACAATGTGCAAACATAAATGGTTATATTGTTTGTTATTCTCATGAAATAATTATCATTAGCATTACCGTTAAAAAGTAGACTATTTTTTCCATGGATTTTCTGGCAATAATGTCTTCCACACCCAAGTGCTCTTTCAGAAACTCAGAATTAACTAATGATGGATGTTTGTCTCTAACAACTAGAAGCATGTAAAATGTATCTAGAGTATATTCAGACCATGGCTTGCTAAATTCTTCCTTAATAGAAGGCCAAACTGCCTTTTTCATACACTCGGTATCAAGCTGGATAATAAATTCATTGAGAAACACAACAGAAAGTAACAATAAATAGCTACGTTCCTTGCCAGCGTTTAAAAGAATCTTTACAATTTGTTCTTGAATTTCAACAGGATAAATTAGAGCAAGCACCTTGGATCTTATAAGTGCACCACATAACAGTATTTGTCCTGCATAAATGTCAGCATTTTCCTACAACAGAAAAGTTCAAATTCCACATTCTCAAATTTAAAAGACAAGAATAGTAAAAAAAAATGACAATAAAAATCTTACACTTTTTGAATTACTGCCTGCTGGATGCAATTGGGTATTCATTAGGGACAAAAGTTTTTGCACTTTAGTTTCAGGATGTAACCTTAACAAATTTGTCAAAGTACAATAAAACCCTTTTTTTCCAAACAGGTTTGAACCTCCTAAACCACGCACCAGTCTGACAAGTGCAAAGTCAAACTCTTTATTGTCATCTTGATTCTGTAAAGATAAACACATCAATGCTGCTCAGTCTGTTGCACAAATTTATGTACATACATCTAGTTATGAGAGCTTTATTTTTTCCTTAACAAACATAAATAAAAAAAAGTAGTACAACATTTAAGGTTATTAACTTACCGTGTTTCGACATAAGTTACTTAGCAATGCGACTCCGGCATTTAATCTCACGGAATTGTTGTCACTTCTCAGTTTGTTGAAATTATCAAATATAGTAGAACTCATTTTGCTAATTTCCTATCGCTGGTGATCATCCAAAACTGTACCTCAAACCACGTCCTTTCTGCCATGTGCACGTCGCGCGGTCTGTTCATTACAGCTGCCATCTTGATTATCCACATTCTGAAAGACTACACTAATCAAGTTAACAAATAAACAAAAGCGTCAATGTGTGTAATTGAAAATTGTATATAATTTTTTCTAATTCTAAAAAAAAGACAAATATTAAAGAAACAATTAGAAAACTATTATCCAAAGTCATGCGTAATCTTTTAGAAACTGCTATTACAAATGTGCGTGATACATTCTTTCTCTCGCTCCACACACACACAAACATTGCGTTTGAAAAATACACTTTTGTGTACATAACTTATCGTAATTTTACGCGATTACGATAGTGATCTACAAATAGATCTACAAAAAAAACTTGATTTGAACAAATTTGTGCACTTGCGGAGAGCATCAAAGCGTGAAGTTATTAATAAACAATATTAAAAATGTAATATCAGAAAGAAATTACCGAGAGAAAATTATTTACGACAATCTTTTCTTTTACAAGTGTCCTCGATGTTACATAGAATATATTTTACAATTATAATAAAAGAAAGTGAAAATTGAGAAGCGCAGTTAGGACATTTTTTTACTGGTGCGCATACGTCGCTGCACACACGTTACGCCAATCGCGTGTCGAATTCGAGAGAAGCCGTGCAAAGCCGTGTTGCTATATACGTACTGCTTACGTTGGACGTACGATTGGCCGATTTTTCGTGTGTACACACACGTACATACATATATGCATTTACAACGCGTTACGCGTTCGCAAAGCAGCGGTCGGTCCGCTGCATAAACTTCGTGTCCGTACTCGGTGTCACGTGTCATAATACGTGCCAAAATTATCGGTTTAATTAGGTAAAATTCGCCCGGTGTGCACGGTCTTCCGTCGATAAGCTCGTTCGGTACGTGCTATGTTGCGTATACGGTGACTGCTTCGACTCACGCGGTCCCGGTCAGTTTCGTGTATTCAATATGGCAGGTCGAGGTCCTTACGACGATTCAAGGCAAGTATCGGGAGTTTCTTACGTTTGTGACACGCAATCACGAGAATTCACGAGCGCGGCATGCACGCGATGCGTAAACGGTGCGTAACGGACGTCGAGGATGCACGTGTTTCCTCGCGCGAACGATTCCGCATCGCGGCTTTAAGGTTAAGTGGCGATTGCGAGTCCAACGCGGTGCAACATCTTGCGAGATTTCGACGACACGCGGCCTTTTATTTTGGCCGGTCGAGGCTCGCTTGTACGTACGATTTTCTCACGGGATTACGTGACACGACAAAATGACTCCGAAATCTCGGAAACGCATACATACTGCACGACGCGTGCAAGAGTTGTCTCGTGACAATAGCAATCGAACGTGTGCAATGCGATTCGCGGACGCGTGCAGTCGGGAGAGATTGTTAGGTTTATATCCTTGTACATTCAGAGGGTTTTTTAAATCTCAAGTTACATTGATGTACAACACAACGTTCTTCATCCTTTTCAGTCAAAAAAACGCATAACAGATGCAATAATGTTAAGGGAAGATGAAAAGAGTTTTGGATAAATGTTCAATGACTTAAAAATGTATTGTGGTCTTTGTAATGTTAGATAAAATTCATTGTTATATAGATTGTTATATAGATCAATAGATTAAAGTAGGTATAACAATGTTTCACATGTATGTCAAAACTTTTATATGCCTTAAAATTATCCATCCAAAACTCACAAGAAATATATTAATATATGTTTTGTCTAAAAGAATAAATATATTTCTCTGTATGTGTGTCTGTTTAGAGATTATTCCACTGGTCATCGAAGTAGAAAACCCTTACCAACAGAACCACCCTACACAGCATATGTGGGAAATTTGCCAAATGGAATTGTACAAGGGGATGTTGATAAAATTTTTGATAAACTTAATGTCAAAGTCATCAGATTGGTTAAGGATAGAGATACTGACAAGTATGTGTACTAATTGTAAAAGAAAAACTATTATATACATTAATTCAATTTTCTAATCTTTCATCATTTCATTCATAGATTTAAAGGCTTCTGTTATGTGGAGTTTGAAGAATTGGCCGATTTAGAAGCAGCACTTGAAATGGACGGTACTGTCGAGGTCGATAAATGTGTAATTAAAATTGATGTAGCCGAAGGAAAGAGAAACGATCGAGGTGGTGGCTTTGATAGGAGAGGTCGTGCCGGTGGTGGCGGTGGTGGTGGTGGCGGCGGCGGTGGTGGCGGTGGCGGAGGCGGCGGCGGCGGCGGCGGTGCCTTCAAGGGAAGAGATGCTGGCCGTGGATACGGTGACGACTTTGATAGCAAAAGAGATACATATTCCAGTAAGCATTATTTGATATGTATAATATATAATAGAAAAAATGATAATAATAAATAAGAGATACATAAAATTTATAAATTTTGTAGAATACGCACAAAAAATAGTAAAAGACCAAAATACAAAAAGAAGAATACACACTAATTTCACATCACTAATGTTTCAGTGATCAAATATGTTTTTCTTTTTGTTTAATCTTTTTTTCTGTTCAAGTTTTATTAATTTTACTTTAATGTTTATTAAGGAGATAATTTTGAAATCTGTTCTGATACAATAGGATATAGCGATAGAAGCTCACATGGAGCTAGCAGACAAAGTAATGATAGATGGGATAGTAGAAGTAACAGAGGAAACTATGGTCAATTTAATGAAGAAACAGCTGGAAATCGCGATTGGTCGCGAGGTACATCTGGTAGAGCGTACACTAATAAACCTCCACTTCGTGGAAGTTCCGATAGAAGACCTTTTCATGATGACACTTACTATAAAGACGCCCCTCCTCCAGGTATAATGCACATATGTTATACAAATAACAAAATTTATTAAAAAAAAAATGATTTCTTTTGATGTACGATGTTTATTTCCAGACACAACTGGAAGGAAACGTTTAGAACTACAACCAAGGACGGTAAAGGAACCTGTTAACGCAATTGCCGAATCGAGTAAAACAAGTTCGATTTACGGAGGTGCAAAGCCTCGAGAAGAAAAATTGAAAATGTTGGACAAGTAAACTGAACGATATCATCAATAATACCGACTTCCCTAGTGTAAAGGGAAATGGGAGAGAAATTATTGTTGATAACATTTTAAATTCATTGAATCTAAGATTCCCTTACAATTCCCTATAAAAAAAAACTCTAGTGATGATTCTCTGCAACTATCAGGAAGGATCGCAATATCCTTTTTTTTTAATTCTTACAACGAGTAGAATGTTACTCGCAAGGAAACCAAAATGTATATGCTACACCGACATAAATCTATTTACAGTTTTCTTCTGAGTTTTTGCGTATTTTTAATCAAGAATAAACATTTTTCTTCTAATATCTTTTGTATTTAAATTTAACTTTTCTCTATTCAAAAATGAAAATAGAGTACTTGTAACTACGATATACATAAGATGTGTGTATGCACGACGCATGCTCCAAATAGTGATAGCAATTTATATACATAAACGATGATTGTTAAGAAGCTAACGCAACTGAGTACATTTTAATACTCGTGTCAATTTAAATGTTGGGTTTTGTGTCTGTAATAATAATATATTGAGGGTATATGTACAAAATATTACAAATATAAAATGTGTCACACAGCGCATGTATATTTCATCTTACGCTAGAGAATATTTTTTATCGGATACTTGAGAAAAGAAACTATATAGCTCGTGTTTAGTAAGTACAAAGTGATGATGACCACACACTTGATTTCGTTTTCCTTTTCGTAGAACGTTTACGTTTCATCACATGCCGATCATTGTGTACCGACCGTTTGTTGAGAGATCATACGTTGTAATAATAGTATACATAGAATTGTTTAATATCGCTAATTATTATTATTATTTTTTTTTTTACATCGGCTCAAGTATAATAAACCGAGAAATGTAACATGCAAGTATAGAAGGCAAAAAAGTTTCTACATTCTACCGGAAGCGATATACAAAGAGGGAATTATACATTAATAATTATAATAATTGTAATGAATTAATCGTACTAACAGTAAGACGTTGAAAAATCGAATTGCGAAACGTCGTGAAAAATAGCGAATAAAATAAAAAAACAAACTCGAAATAATAATAAATATATTATGTAAAACAGTGCTTGTATATTATACTATTTCCTGAATAAAGTAGATCTTTGCCTGGAGTATCTGTGTGGAGTGTATTAGAGATACGTAGGTAAAAGTAAGTACTATTGACACACACACAGTAAAGTATAAGCCAAAGCATGTAACTTATAATTATGAATAACGCAAAAAGAGTGTTTATTGATATATTTTGTACATATTATACTATAAATACAGTCAAATTTTATTAAAGTGAAATAGCCGCGAAAGTGAAAGGATTCCTTTCGGTAAAGTTTACTTCTTCTCTCGTGCTTACACCCCATTCATCGCTTGCCGTACGATCGTACGCTTATAATTAATTTAATTGTAATGTTTTACGCATGCACAGTCAGCGCGAGTGTACGATAGTGAGATAGCAGCACGAGAGGACAACTCAAGACTGATATTCATCAGATCTTATAACTTAAGTCAAGAGAATTTCTCCTATATGAAAAAATTAAAGAGATATTACACGACAGTCAAAACCAAATGATGCTTTTTGATCAGCTTTTCAAAAAATTGCTCTGTATAGAACATGGGCAATCTTAATTACGAATATTAAAGTATTCAATTTTGTTCAATTTTCTACTTGTCGAAACGCGAAAGTGTGTAAGTCCGCGAATTCTGATAAAGATCTTTATTTGCTAGTTGTTGACGTTCAAAATGAGAAAAGGAGCAAAGAAGAGACAAAGTACAACGAAGAAAACCTACCTTACGTAACGTTTGTTATCTGAAAAAAAAAGTTGATTACGTAACTTTGTTAAGAAAAAGCAAAGTGGGAAAGATATATATCTGTTATGTACTAGTCATTGCAACAGTGCGGCAGTTATTACATGAAACAGCTGAATAGTTTTATAAATAAAAAATGTCGGCTAAAGGTAAGAGTACTATAATACAACAGTAAGGGCTTATTAATTGTATGTGTCACTGCAAATTGTGTACACCAGTATAGACAATTGTAGACAAATATTGATGAACACAGATTAGATGTATAAGACAGGTTATTTTGTACATTAATAGTAGAAATATATTTGAAAAAATAAATTATTTAAATCTATTTGCAACAGATGGTGATTCACAAGATGAATCCACATGCAAAACAGGAAACATTTCAACATTTGACCCAACTGGTTAGCTATACAAGTAGTATTTTATCATTTTAAGCAATGATTTATCATTTTACTTATTGATTTTATTTATATAATATTGCTAGAACATCAACATATACGATATAATCCACTGAAAGGAGAATGGGTATTAGTATCACCACATCGTATGAAACGACCATGGAAAGGACAAATAGAACCTAGTACAGACGAAGAACTTCCAGATTATGATCCCAACAATCCTCTTTGTCCAGGAAACGTCAGAGCTAATGGAGATGTCAGTTAATTGCATTTATTATTGTGACTCAAAATATTATTTAATTATGATTTAAATATCTAATATAATACTGTAAATTATATAAATTATTATTACTGTTTGTTACAGGTTACTCCTCTATATCAAAATACATTTTCTTTTGTAAACGATTTTCCTGCTTTATTAGAATCGGTGCCGGACCCACCGAAAATGGATGATGAATTATTCCAAATGGGATCTGCCAAAGGTACTTGCAAAGTAATGTGCTTTCATCCGAAATCAAATGTAACATTAGCATTGATGAAGATTCATGAAATAAAAGAGGTGGTAAAACGGTGAGACACACTTGTGGATACACTAGATACTTGTCATTTTTTAGGAAGTATAAATATAGCAAAATTACAACAGGTGGATCTTTGAAATGCTAGAATTGGGTGAGAAGTGGACTTGGGTTCAGATATTTGAGAACAGAGGTGCTTTGATGGGCTGTAGCAATGCACATCCTCATTGTCAGATTTGGGCCAGTTCGTTTTTGCCAAATGAAGCTAGAATAAAGGACAAATATCTTCAGGATTATTACGAACGTAACAAGAAACCTCTTCTCATTGATTACATGCAGAGGGAAATATTGAAAAAGGTTTTTATTATTGTATGATGAGATATGAGCATAATTCATTACAAATATGTTTTTTATCAAATTAAAACTGAAGAATATATTATAAACATGAAAAAGTTTAATGGATACGTAATATAGATATTAATTAAGTTAAAGATATTAATTAAATTAAACCTACATTTGAATTTCTAGGATCGTATTGTGATTGAGAATCGTGATTGGATAGTCGTAGTACCATTTTGGGCAGTTTGGCCATTCGAGACTATGGTTTTGCCGAAAAAGCAAGTAACCAGAATGCATGACTTATCGGATGATCAACAAGAATCTCTATCTGTTATTATAAAAAGACTGTGCACTAAATATGATAATCTCTTTCAATGTTCTTTTCCATACTCCATGGGGTGGCACGGTGAGTGTATGATAAAATTGACATAGTTTTCATTATTTTGTAATTAATCTGTAATTACAGGTGCTCCAACTGGTAAATATCTCAATGATTGTTATCCATATTGGACTTTTCACGGAATATATCTGCCACCTTTATTACGATCTGCTACTATAAAGAAACACATGGTTGGCTATGAGCTTTTAGCACAGGCACAGAGAGATCTAACGCCGGAACAAGCGGCGGAAAGATTGAGAAATTTACCGGATTCTCACTACAAACGTCCGGAAACTAGTCTAACTGCCGAAGAAATAGAAAAATACTCAAAATAATATATACATACACATGTGATACACATAAAATGGAATGAATATATATTTTCTTGAAACTATCATATAAAACTCAATTTACAAGTATAAATTTAATCAAACTTTTATTCACCATATTTTTCCGTGTTATTTACCGTATCTTTTTATCAGTATTATCCTCAGGAACAAATCACAAAAAACTTCGTGATATTTTGCTAATATTTTGGAAATCTTGCGTCAATTTTGTTGCTCCAAGCGTGAATGCCTCCAATTATATCTTTTATTTTTAAGATATCCTCAGTAAATACTGTTTTCAGATATAACACAGCCTTTTGCGAATCATTACCGCGTCTGCATATGCAATATACTGAAAAAATAGAAGTTTTCTAATTGTTATTAATCTCAACAAAAATAACTCGAAACATATTTTCAAAAAAATCTTATAATCTTACAATCCACCGGACATCCTCCATCCTGAGTTTTCTTCACGTTATTTTTTATTAACTCTAAGCTATTATCCTTGCTAAGTTCCGTAAGAGGAATATTGATAGAATTCTGTAAGTGACAAATTTGATATTCTTCAGGTGAGCGTACGTCAATCAACAGGTGAAGCTTGGAATCTTGCACATTTCGATTATAATCTTCGACAGTTATTCTATCATCTTTTTTTAGTAAATTTAAATTCGGGTCTTTGTCGTTTGCCTTTGCACCGCAAAATTCTTCATAATCGATTAATGTGTTTATAGTAGGATGATCTCCGCAAATCACACAGTGCGCATTCTTCGGGCGTAAGCGCACATTGCGAAATTTGGTTTCCATTCCATCGAACACTAAAAGTCGCCCGCTGATTACGTCAGGCATGTTAAGTATTATTTTCAATACTTCTAACGCCTGAAGCACACCAATAGTTCCTACAACTAAATTACAATAATGCAAAATATTAAATCACAGAGTAAAATCAATATGAATTGATATAAACATATGTTTGAAGAACATTACCTGCACCAAAAACACCTCCATCTCCACAGTTTGTCACAGTTTCTGGTGATGGAGGCTTAGGAAATAAACATCTATAACAAGGACCATTGTAGTTGAACACTGACAAATGTCCTTCAAATCTCAATGCCGATCCAGAAACTAGTGGCTTTCCAATCAAGACACATGCATCATTTATTAGGTAACGAGTGGCCACATTATCTGTAGCATCCAATATGATATCATATTTCTTTACAATATCTAGAGCATTGTTACTATTCAGCTGAATTTTGTATGGAGTAACTTTTACATTGCTGTTTAGCCTGAAACATTTTACCTGCTTTACTCTATAATTTTTTAATTTTACTATTATGATAATACATTATTATCATTTTACTATTATACCTATTGATACTCTCTGCTGCTGCAAATACTTTTGGAATACCAATACTGCCCTCATCATACAAAACTTGTCTATGAAGATTATTTATTTCAACATTGTCATAGTCAACTATGCCAATGTGGCCAATACCAGCACATGCTAAGTATAATGCTGAGGGACAGCCAAGACCACCAGCACCAACAATAAGTACAGAACTATTTTTTATTTTTTTCTGACCTAAAAATCATAAAGCAGGAAAATATATTACGTTTTTAAATATCATACATGTACAGTAAAAAATCAGAAATGCTAGAAAAATAAAAAATCTTTTTACTCACCTTGCACCCCAATTTCTGGCAAAAAGAGCTGACGGCTGTATCTACAAATCTCTTGATTGTCTAAGCCGTATTCTTGCATAATTTGTTTCTCATGCCGCAAACGAGCTAATTCAGTTTCTTTTGCGTGCAATAACGCACGCAATTCTGCAATTTCTGCCACCAACTTATCCTTTAATGTCTCTGACATGTCTGTAAAATGTTGTTACATTACGGTAAGTGTGTTTAATAATCGCATAAAATCAACAAAACCTATGATGAGAACCGAATAGTAAACACTTACCTTTAATTTTACTTGTAGGAATAATAGAATTATTTTTCAATGTTTAAAAAACGCAGTTATGTAAACCTTTCAACTTTTTGAGGTTATAGCTCCTAAACACAATTTACAGGAATTTACACAGCTCACAAGCTTATCAGTACATCAGCTACACAAATTTACCATGACTACTAGTAAGAAAATGGTGAGAAAAATTTACAGTGCAAATATAGCCATTATATTTCTTTTATTTATATATTTTGTGTACACAAAGATAGCATGCACCATTAAATATATACATTTATTTTTCTGTTAGAAAACAGTTAACCTAAAAAACAATCAATTAAATGATGTAATTGGTCCTCCCGATCCGGTTTCAAATTTGAGACCTATTATATTTGCTCATCCGCTGAAAGAAACTTATTCAGAGAAAAAATACAGAGAGCTCAGAAGTGAAACTCAACAATGGAACCAAACATTTTGGTTCAGACACAATACTAATTTCATTGAGGTATGATTTTTCAATTTCTTTTCACAAAGTATTTAAAGTTTCTTCATTGAGTGAGATTTCAGGAACGAAAGCAATTTCAAGAACGTTTGAAAACTCAAGGAAAACCAACTGTAACTGCGGATGATATGTCAGTATTTTATAAACAATTCCTAGACAAAAATTGGCAATCTCATTTTAACTATAACATTGCGTGGTACAGACGAAATCTAAAAATTTTGTTTCTTGGAATAGCAGCAAAACTATCTAAACTTAGATTTAAATAAATTTGTTTTAATTGCAAATATAAGGAAATTTGTAAATAAAATAATAATATATAAATTATGTAGTACTCTAAAATTTTCTTTAAATAAATTTATATGTATTCTTTAATAGAATGTCGTATAAACTGTTATATTTATTATAAAACAAATATATATAATTTATATATCTTAACATAGTAATAAGCAAACAAATACACATCACACAGGCAATATGTTTGAAATTCATTGATCTAAAATTCTAACGATCAAGAAATTTTCTTTTTTAAAGATTAACTATGTTTCTCTTTATTAAAGTCCACTCAAAACTCAAGATTTGTCACACACGACTCTGCATATTTTGAATACAAGAGAGGAGAAAGAAAAGCACTACGTGAATCCATCCGGATTCATCGGACAAAAAAGATAAAATTTGTTTTCTCTTCAAAAAATAAAATATCGTTTTATATACAAGTTATTATACAATACTTATCAATGTAACACTTTTAAATAATAAAAAAATGGCAATGCAAATATTGCAATTCAATAATTACAATAAAAGCCATATATTAATATTCGATATTACAAGAATAATTTTTCTCAAAATTACATCGAAAACTGTCTTGTGTGATATGTAACGTGAAAATGTTGTCACATAAAAAAAGCTAAAGTCTAAATAAAACAGATGATGAACACATGAAAATATATTTCTTAAACGTTAAAAATAAAAAATTTAATTAAAAACGTAAAACTATTTGAACGTTGGACTATTATATTTGTGAATATTTTTAATCATTCAAGATTTTTATTTAATTAATTTGATAATTGATTTTTTTTATAAAACAGTTCGACTTCGCTTAACAGTTCCAGTCTTACAATTATTTACATTACTACCGAATCTTAGCGAATTTAACGTTTCGTTGTAACACTCATCTAAAGGAGATATATTTAATAACATCAGAGTTTTCGAGTTGCCTCCCAAAGAAGGCATAAGCAAGTGAGTCAACTTGGAATTTCGATAAGGAATATGTTCCTGTTTCTTCAAAAGGGCTAAAATAACGTTACCGAGATTTGATAGAGACTTGTTGATATTCTTAGTCTCAGTAGTCCTAATAGCCTCTTCGGTCTTCAAACGTTCCGAACCGGCCAAATCGACCAAATTCAGATTTCCTATTGAAACTTCTCCTTTTGTAGTATGTGTTCCAATTAATCGTATCTGTGCTACAGAATGTGATCTGGACGATCTAGAGAACAAATCGTCATATAAATATAACTTATTCTAATAAGTTTTTTTAAAAATTCTTTAATGTTTTTAAAAGCTTTTTACCGTTCATTCGATTGTGTAGCTGCAACAGCTCGATTGCATTGCGCGATTTGAAGACATTCACGCATTTCCTCGGGACTGTGAATCTCTTCCACTCGAAGATTGCTGACATATAAATCTTGACCTTTACTGTCAACCATTCGTATGTCGTGCGTCTTTGGCTGAGACTCAAGAAGATCAACAATATGCTCGTTGTAAATTTCCAGGAAACTCGCTTTTATTTTATATTCCCATCCAAGAAGTTCGAACTGTTTCATTTCTTTAAATATGTGACGTATCTGAAATTATACAAATATTTCTGATTCTTATAAAAATGTTCAACAATTAATTGCAAATGTAATTTATATAAACATTATAACGCAATTTTTAGATTACTTTTCAATTGTTAACAGCAAACTTTAGATGCTGTAAATACACAGAAACGTACCGTTCTAGGTATCATTCCTTCAGTATGTAGACTTTGTTCGCCTTCCATTGTATAAGTTTTGCCAGAACCAGTCTGGCCGTAAGCGAATACACAAACGTTGTATCCTTCAAGAGCTGATTGTACTAGAAGAGCTAATTCTTCAAATATATCTTCTTGTGTTGCATTGGGAGCAAATACTTTATCAAATGAGAATTCCTGTTTTGTTACTCGCTTGTTGTAATTTCCTCCGTCCGATCCATCCACTTTGGAAATTTCAATAGTGCGGTCATCTATAAAGTTAATACTGCATGGCCTATCAAGAAAAGACAATTTTTTTATTAATAAAGTAAAGAGATATACCACAAATGTATGTACATATTTATATATCTTTAATTTTCTTGATAAGAGAAACAGTATTATACTTAAAAGTTAACAAATATTCAACTAAATACTAATTTGAAAATTATTTTTTTAAAGTAATATAAGAGACTGTCTTGTATATTTAAAAACAATCTACAATTAAAAAATATCTTCTTACATCTTCATCAATTCTATCTCTTTTAGAGTTCTCGGCCGAACTCTACAAAATACTCTAATATTGCCTTTTAATTCTTGTATATTATTGTGTAAAATTCTACGTTCTTTGTCCAATTTGTGTGTCAATGACTGTAAATCTTCTTTGAGAGAATTTAAAACTTTATTTCTCTCTTTTGTCGTTTCTAGCTCTGTTTTCAATGTTGTCAGTTGTTCAGTTTGTTCTTTGAGAGTTACTTCCTGTAATTTACACTCTTTCTGATATTCACTCAATAATTTTTCTGATTTTTCCAAGCGCTTTGCTAAGTCTTTATTACTTGATTTTACTTCTGTCATCTCTTGAGTTAAACTTTCAAGTTCAGTAGTTAATGCTTTATTCTCGATTTCTAATTTTTCTGCTTTTTTTCTATATAAAGCTTCATTGGCTTCTAAAGTATTAGTCAGGTTTTGAAGCTCATTATACTTAACTTCTATGTCTTTGTTTTTTTGTTGTACAGCTGATAATTTGTCACTTGTGTGTGCCAAACGACCTCGAAGATCCCATTTTTGTATCTTGCCTGTTTTGTTATCTGTATTATTTTGAGTCACTTTATTTGTTGTTCTATTATTTGCTAATCCACTACTACTTGGTTTGTTTGCTACTGCTTTAACGGGTCTAACAAATGGCTTCTTTGGTTCTCCATGTGTTACAGTAGTGGCTTGTCGTTTTACACCCTTTGTATTAGTATTTGAGCGAGTAATTGAAGCTAATGTCTTGGCACGAAGTAAAGTCTGTTTAACTTGTGATTTATCTTCTTGTGACGATTTAGCACCAGCACAATTTGTTGATGCTGAAGTAGTAGTTCCACTTTTTGTTGTGTTCTGATTATTACTCTTAATATCCATTGTACTAACAGATTTTCCTATTATAATTTTTGGTTTTGGTAAGCGAGATTCCATCTGTCAGACGCAATAAAAATCTTTTAAGTATTCTAATTGTAAGAATATTTATAATAACTATATGAAACAAAGAAAAACTTTTACACAAAATTTATACAATTCTAAACATATACAAGCTACGCATATATTTAACTATAAAAAAAAAGCTCTTGTAAATCACACATTAGTCTAATAAAAAACTTCATGCAAGAGAACTACATAATAAAAAGTAAAAAAATATCTAATCAAACTACCAATGTAATTCAACTAATTCTTATATTAATAATTTTATATTAACGATTTTGTTACATGTGTACTCCTATATGAAAATAAAATATGAAAATATATGAAATGGTGATAGATGATTTAAACAAACCTCTCTCGTTTACACACTCACAACAACAAAAACCAGTCTTCTAGTCACAACAATTAACACTTGACTCTACGCGTTAATGTTTATACCACACAAATTACCTAATGTTAGTGTAACATTATGTTATTTGTTCTACGAATCACAATGCGGTTTTTAAGAGATAATTCTTATATTTTTTTATCACGTCAATTTTGCACATAAAAGCGCGAATAAAATAAAAATTATCTCTGTTTCTTCGTCCACGTTTAACAAGCTGACGACGGTTAACAATATTCGAACTTGATGGCTTGGTGTTTTAACGGCTAGTGGGCCATCACAATTTGAAATTGAGTTTAACTGCACATGTGTAACGAACCTACCTATAGAAAGAAACGACGATCGTTTATGTCTCGCTTCGACGAATGCTGTGTCGGATGCAACAGACGAACCAATCCGTATGTGTTTTACAAAAGACTGTCAGAACATAGAAAAACTTGAGAACGGAATACACTCCAAAAAACGGAACAAAAAAAAAAAAGCGTGGTAGGAAATCAACTAATCGCAAATAAACGAGCGATTTCGATATTTTTTCGTTCACATGAGATATAATTTTACGGGACGGAATTAATCTGATTGGCTGACTCCCCCCCCATAACTCTTTCGTTCCACAAAAACGGAGAGTGAAGTATCTGCAGCGACAACAATCGATAGTACATAGATCGATAGCAACATACAGCGGTACCTATCAAACTATCCGAGATAGTTAATCAAAGTAAATAAATTTGGAATTTTGGAATATTTATTTACAAAAGTGTACTTAATCACAAATTATGTTTGATAATACAAATTTGTTCTATATTAATTAATTAAATTAATCAAGTAATACACTTATTTTACTTTCTTTTTTTTCAGAGCTTTTGATTTTGCGAATTTCATTTTCTGAACTGGTTTAGCTATTACAGATGACTTTTTTACTTTTTTCTTGACTTTTTTATTCTGCACATCTGTGTTTCTTCTTTTTTCCCAAGTTTCTAACTTTTCTTCTAGTTCTGTTGCCTTTTCCTTTATATCCCCTTTAAATAATTCATCTATAGGATTAAGATTGTAAGTCTCTTCAGGTTTGTTTGCGTGTCGCACCATTTTCTGTTCCACTTTGTTTGTATATTTATTACTAGCCATCTTCTTCAATAATTGTCGATACTGAAATGTAATTATGAAACATACTATTTGTAATAGCAGTAAAGATGAATCTGTTATGCTAGATACATTTACTTAACACAAAAGAAAAAATACCTTAGCGGGCGAAATGTAATGTGGATTCTCCCACAAAGTTTCACCAGTAAAACTTCCAGCAAATATCTTGACTGGATTTAGGACAAACCTAGGTCCTATTTCGGTCAATCCTCCATCTTCATTTAAAATTTGAAAATTTCGGAACCAGATTTTGTTATCCAAGATACTAAAAGTATACAAGTGATCAAAAAATGGCTGACTTTTGGGATGATCTTTCGGCACACCAAAGATCTGCGTTAGTAACTCTTTTAGAAGAATATAATGTGTGTGCTTAAAATTTTCATCAAATGAGAGTAGTGGGCGGGATCCCTTTAGACAGTTTCCTGTCATTTTCAACTCTCCCATTGTATAAACTGGAAACAGAAAAAAATTTTAATTTACCACTGTTACACAAGATTCTTTAAAAATCTGTTAGCGTGATATATTATAAACTTGAGAACGTACTATTTTCTACAAAAAATTTTGCACTTGGGCCACTGGCTACATTAGAAAACCACATATAAAGATCGCGTTTCTTCCGACCTTCAAACAAGAAAGCTTTGTTGCAATGCTTTATCTCGCACATCTCGTTTATTACTTGTAAGTTTTTAGTGCGTTCCATTTTATTCTCTGGACGGTGATGTGGCATTAATGTTTTCACATCTTCCATAAGATGACGATGTCTATAACTGATGCCTCGAGTAGCGAATACCAATACTCGTTGCCTGTTCTTCCACTTGACCTGCAAAGATTAGTGTTTTACTTTTCTTCGTCAAATAAAGTACCTAAATGCAACGCGTAACAGACTAAAAACAAATATGGTAAAGCTTAATCGGTTTCTTTATAGGTTATGTGTATTATTCAAAAACCTTTTTAGCATCAGGTTTGTTTAGCATTATCTTCTTTGACTCATTTCCTTTTTCCTCATCTTCTCGTTGCTTTCTCTTCATTGCGTACGTTAATTTTCTTTTTTCTCACGTCAATATAATAAAAGTTTAAATATACCGTTTCTTACACTGTTGAGGTTTGCGGTGTGCGTTAGAATTGCAAATTGGGATACAGCACTTGAAAATGAACAGGCAACTTTATTAGAAAATATAAGTACAGTGTTGGTGAAGGGATCGATCGGAAGTAACGCCACACGACCAGTGATGCTAGATTTGCCCCGCACTCGCGCATGCGCAGAGATTAAAGCGCCAGTAAAGTATTACATTCGTTCGTGAAACTGGTGCCTTTAGTCGCCCCAAAGAAAAATAGAATTATAAATATATGAAAACAAAACATACGTTCGTAACATGCAATAATACTAATTGTGTAGATAAACTGTAACCTCTAATATAAAGATAGGTGCTGAAATAATTTTACAAAACCACATTTTTTAAAACTAAAATAATAAATAATTTATTTAGCAGGAAACTATGAATACCAAGATTCCTTGCAAGGCTAAAGAAAACCTGCCAAAACCTTACCAATATTCATCAAACAAAACATATTTATTACAAAAAATAATGTCTATATCAAACATAACATAATAACATAATTACTTGATTTTATTTGTAACAAAAATAAATCTATATAAAACGAGAAATACTCTATGAAACTAAAGAACAATCAATATAAAATAAAACAATATTATTAATTATTCATTAACAAATTAAAGCTAAATGACTAGTACAATAGTGTTAAAAATTTATAAATAAATAATAAAAAAATACATATAATAAATTATAAT
>QVOA01005937.1:0-33086 GCA_014825685.1 Pseudomyrmex cubaensis | reverse complement strand
AGTTCATTATCGTCCAAATGAAATCGTATCTCGAGCTGAAACACAGGTGGGACACGCCTATCTCCCGAGACGTTAACAAACACGTCCGCGAAACATCAAATTCCCGTTCGAAAATTCGAAATCTCCCGTATCGCGCTTGTTATTGCGCCTTGGCTTATTTTTGCTCGCGCGGAGGAAACCGAATTGCACAGAGAGAGAGATCGATTTTACAAACATTCTCCCGCGCGGGAGATTTGTGTGCACGGCTCAGGCGAGTAATAATAGCGCGATCGCGCTTAATAGATTACTCGCGTGGAAACGCCGTTCACAGAAAGGTCTTCGATTATTATTAATTTGTCTGGGGATACACGTGAGATCCTCTCGAAGGATAAGCGCTCACATGAGAGAGCTCTCATGTGGACGTCATCGCAAGCGGAAGTTGCGACGAGTATATAATATCTCATTACTGCAACAATTAGAATAATAACACATGCGCTTGTAAGATTCTGAAGAAACCAGTTTTCATTACTTCGCTTATTATTGCGTAAGACTCTGCAAAACGTCAGAGAGACCGGTTAAAAATATCCATTACACACACACACAGCCTCGATATTGCCGCAAAATATCGAATACCGCGAGTGTCTCCCGTCTCATTATAGAAATGATTTCATATCAAATGTTTACGCGGCCGAGGAAATTGCGTGCCGAATCTTTTGAGCGCAGAGAAAAATCGTTTTTTCCGCGATCAAAGCGCGCGATATCATTATTATATTCCGTTCGGTTGGACGCTCTTCTCCGTCATATCTCGCTCATGGCTACGCCATTGCGACGGCCGCTGAGAGCAATAACTTCAACAAGAAGGAGAAAGAAAAAAATAAACCCGAAAAAAATGTTGCCTCCGGGCAAGATCGTCAAAATAAAACATCGATTCGCGCGGTAAGACCGGTAGGACGCGTACACACGCGCGTCCATATAAAAGTATCAGATCGCGCCATTCTCACATAGTTGAACGCAGCGCACGGAGCGAACATGATCGAGGTAAGAGAGAGGAGAGGATCTCGTGATGACGACGCGAGATGATATCGCGTGCGCGCGTTGTTTCTCGCGGGATGACGTCGAATTCGCATGGCCGGCCGCGATCGCGTAAGTCTTTCCCCGAGGGAAAACAGTGAAAAAATTTCCCCGCTGAATTCATTGAAATTTCGGAGGATCCCGTAACTTTCCTCGCGCGGCGAGACTTCGAGAAGAAAACAAGGAGGAGAATTTACGCGTAACGTAAAAGACGTGAGAGACATCTTTTCTCGTTTATTCGTTTTTGTATCTCGAATTTTTAGAAAACGCAAATGTATATTTAGAGAAAGGGAGAGTAGCACACACACACACACACACACACAGACAAGAAACTCTCGGTGATACAAATTATAATGAAATTACAATTGAAACGGAGAAGAAGCCAATTAGAGCGAGTGTAGGCGCGCAAATGTGAGACAAGGCTTGTTGATTGACCTTTTTTATTTTGTTGTGAAATGAAACAACATCCTTGGGGAAAGATAACATCAAACGGAGTTATTCTGGCCCTACGGCTAATTTTATCTCACCATTGGTAACAAGGCTTATAATTGGATTTTCGCGTCGCTAAACTTACGCGAATGGTAAGCGTGATGATACGGGCGGGGGAGGGTTCGTCGTTTGTCTAATTTTAGCCGCCGAAATTTAATTATAAATCCGCCGCCGTGAAGACGAAAAGGGAAGGCGAAGTTGTTGGAAGTAAGGGCAGACGACGGTAAAGGTCAATAATTAAATATCGCGAGTAAGATGTTCTTCCGGGAAAGATTCTTCATTACGTGCGCGATAAGAGGCACTTAATTGTACACGATCGATAATGGAAAAGTGACATCAACTTGTAAAAATTTGACTTCGCGAACATCAGGTCAACAACAATCTTACGAAGTTATTGCAATTAATACATTTTTGACGGAATTTTTTAATTTATTACCAAAATGTCAAATTAAATGTCAGTTTTATAGAGCGCACGTTTTTTTAAATGTCACACGAAGAAAATCATTCAGTGATTTTATTGTATAATTATTTATATAATACCTCTACTCTGTGTTTGTGTGTGTAAGTCTATATATATATATGTCAAATGTCACGTGTAGTAGTCAGTTTGTGTAGAAGTGAGCATTTGCGCGAGTTAAAATTAGCGATTGATTTTTCCGAGCGCAAAGGAGCCGGAGCGCGGTCATCTTCGGCAAAACCTGTCCTCGCGCGATTGGTGACGCAGGTAAAATCTTTTTTGTCCAGAGTGTGTAAAAATAACTCTCTGTCCCGTTCGTAGAATTTCTAGTCAATCGCGAGAAAGTGGGTTATCTTTTAACCTGATCGCGATTTGGGTCAAGTGAAGTGGAGGCCGAGAGCGTGTCTATATGGAAACGGCGGCGGGGAGTGTGGGTGATTTCCCCACATGTATTTCTCCTAACTTCTATCGTATATAGCCGCGAGTGTCGCGTCGAGAATCGGGCGCTTTGAAATTTTCACGGGGGTCTCTCCTGAAATTCAATCTTTCAGATGATTTCGCCGCGGGACTTCGCATCGTCGCGAGAATCGGGCGATTTCGGGCATTCACGCGACGCAATAAAAAAAACCGTAATTTTGCGACCGTGTCAGCGAGTCCGGGCATTTATTTTGGCGCGTTCGTTCGTTGCTTGCACGTCCGACTCCGAAAGTAATCACTCTCGTAAATCGCGCGAACGAAAATTTCTCACAGTACATAGTACGCATTCGCGTTGCAAACACATGCTTTTTACACGCAGTTTCTGCTACTGTTCCTTGGCGTTTACGGGACGCTGGCGGCTCCACACGCGCCACACATAGATCCCGACATTCATCTGGACAATGATGCGGAGGTGGTCTACGGTCAACTCCCCGGCACGGAGAATCTCAGTGAAAAGGCTCTGCCGATATCTCGTTTGTACCCCACGAATAATCTGCCGGCGAGTAACAATCTGGCGGAAAGATCTCAAATACCTCAACGACTACCTGGGACGGCGAATCTCGCGGAAAAACGAATCCCCGAGATCAACCTGAAGAACTTTTCGTAGCATCTTGCTGTCAAATAAATGAGGAGAACATAAGATCCTACATATAATACATACATCTGTTAAAGATTTTTAATATATATTTAGAGCTGTTGTGTTTATTGCTGTATCAAAGTGTGTGGATAGTTAATTTAATACGAGAAACGTGGACTAAATTATCCTCCACTGACGTAAAATTTGATAAGAATACTCCAAATAATAAAAAGCAAATATTCTTAAAAAGATTTTCATCGATAGACATTCACTGTATGAAACACTTCGATCAGTTTCATTTTGAGATAACGTGTAAAAAGCATAGTTGTAATTTCTGGCAAGAATTAAGTAGGGGAAAAATTTAGGCTACGCTTAGGATAGACTTAGGTTTTAAAATTGATGAGTTTGATGAGTGAATTTATTCTGTGAAATTACACTTTACGTAGTTTTCTATGTCCGCGTTCATATCTTTTGTGGAATAACAAAATAAGGTTATTCATCAAGGTTGGTCGTTTGATATCGATTGTAAAGTGGTGGTTCTCGTCTGATCACTGAAGTCAAGCAACGTTGAGCACGGTTAGTACTTAGATGGGTGACCGCTTGGGAACACCGTGTGCTGTTGACACTTTTTTTTTCTCTAGCTACAGCATTAACAAAGTTTGATATTGTACACCCTCTTTAAATTTTATCGGCTAAAATCCACTCAGAGATATTCATTAGATATTTTAAGTCTTTTCACTAAGTTTAAAAAAATGAGAATCATTTTTGGAAGTTTATGTGTGAATTGTTTGCCAAGTGCAAAAGAAGAAAAAAAGAAAATCGCAAGTGTAACACTGAAAAACATAAGAAAATAATTGTTTTCTATCGACTATTTAACTAAAATAATTAAAATGTAACACTATAAATATAGTATTTACTAGTTTTGAGAGACTGTCTGTTATCATGCCACGCTCTTCCAGATCGTGTGTGTAACGTTCATCGGTAATAATGAAAACGTCAAGCGTATAATTTATACTGTATAAATAAAATAAGTAACACAGAATTTAGATCCACGATATTAATCATATATTGTTATATGATTGCTAGTTTTATCACACGTATATGTACATATAAATCCGAGATATTAGCAATACCTACGGTTAACATTTTATCGTCGAAAGAGAAGCTAGCAGCGACCCCAGCTTGTATTGATTTTAGTGTGCTACTTGTTTTATTCAAAAGATACCGCCACAAACTTGATTCAGTAAAGTACATTACTTACATATAAATATACAAATCATTTAAGATATTTAAATTTAAAAAAAGAAGACAGAAACACGTAATGTCTCTCCTAAAAAAATATATATACTTACTAGCACAGACAAATCGATGATTAGAATAATGCGAAATACAGAGATTTGTACGTAGAACGTTATCACGTCGTAACGTTTCAGTGGAAACTTATTTCTTTAACGAGACGATAATTTTCTATACACTAATTCGCTTTTTCCGTGTTTTTTTTGCACGGGAATAAAGAAGGCACTTCGTCATTTATACGACTCAATATATTGTGCCCTTACAAGATTGACGTGCCACCCCTTTGCGCTGTTTCGTACTTACCGGACATTTATTCCGTCGGCGAATTGCACCAAGTCATGGCAGTCCTTCGTACGTGTTGGAACTTTAATCCGGTCGGCGTTTGGATTTAATACACGCAACCGATTAACAGCGAGATTACACAAGGCTCTACATGCAGTCGTCGAGCTTATGGTAGCTTTAAACTAAAATTAGCTAAACTTCGCGTATCTTCGGTGCCGCGCCTTATTCCTAGCAACGCCTCACATCGTGTGTTGATCGTCGTATACGCGAGTATAATAGGATTTCCATCTCACTTGACTTTAATTGCGTTTGCGTGTGTGTAAAATTTGTAGATTATTAATACAAATGGACGAAAATCGTCGATTTTCTTGAAAAAAACATTTGTTTACAAGAAGCAGACTATTTAATCATTCACTAATTGTAAGTGGAATTTCGAACACAGTTTTTGTTTTATTTAAAACTCACTTAGTGTACGAAGATACGGTTTCTAAATTATCTAATTTCACATTCAAGAATTATTTGAAATAACATTTTAAAATCATTTGGCTCAAATCTATTTGGTCGCGAAAATAGCTTTGAACTTATCTCTTCAAAACAAAAAACCTTAAAAAAACATTTAAAAAAACACACACGCGTGTAAATTGAGAGAGTTTGTAAATTGCAAAAGTATACATTCGGAAAATGTGTTGGTTTAAAACAATTAAATTCGAAATTGTGTCTTTTTTCAATATATAAAAACAAAAAAAAAAAAAAATCATTTCTACAACTGTAATAAATCTCGGTCATACATCGTGCATTTCGTTTATTGCGATTATTGCGAGTTCGCGAGTGTGTAGTAGTAGCGAGATTCGCCGTGAGGCTTATCTCTTCTTCTTCGTGCGCTATTACGTGCTATTACGGCGCGACATCTTCACGAAGTGTGAAATCTAATATTCACGCCAAGTTGTTGCTTCCAGCGCGTGCCCGTGTGTGTAAACCAACACGTGTCGTCCCTGGTCGAGGCACACACGCGATATACGAAACCCGAAGAGAGGGTGAGATCAAAAGAGACGAAGAGAGAAAGGGGGATGAAAGAAAGAGAGAGAGAGAGAGAGAGCGAAAGAGAATGAAAGAGACTCAGAATTATAGTTAGTCAGAGAAAGGACGCGCGTTTCCTCCTACAACGGGCTAATCTTAACGGAAAAGGGGATGCGATGGTTGTACGTGGGTTAGAGATTGCGCCGGGCGGGGAGGGATACGAGGGTAAGTCAAAGACACCGACCGCGGCAGTACAACGGCAATGCCCCCCGGTCAGCTGGGTTAACCGGCTTCTAACTTTGACCGACGTTGCCTGCGCCCGAAATCGGTCGATTAAAGCCGGCCGCGCTCTCATACACACGCGAAATCCCACGGCACGGCGCTATTGTGCGTCGTTTAAACACGATAATTGCATAGTTAGGCGGACTATCGTCGATATTAGAGACTCCGCGATCGCGTGCTAACTCTGTAACGTTTGTCAGAAATCAAACGAATTCCGGACGGAATTCGCGAAGAGAAACGTTACGAGGGGAAACGCAAAAACACAGAAAATAAACCAACCACCAGGAATAGACTTCGAGAATGGAGTCGCCGGGCTTATTCTCGATATTCAAAGTACCGGCGATGTTGCGCAAAATCGTTCGCATAGTCCGCGGATGTTTCAAGTAATAGATTTATTTCTCCAGCGAGAAAGCTAACGGGCACGTCCATTTGCTGAAGAGAAAGCATGGCAGCGAAATGGCACTACCTAGTTGCCCGCTTTTACAGTATCGGATTGCGATTCGGCAGAGGCATGTATACTGGCTACACAGTTTCGATGGTCGGATACACTATCGCTGACATCGTTGCAGCGAGTGCAACCTAACAGTTTCCCTTCGAACACTGCGCGAACGGGCGCGCGGTGTTTTGTACCGTCTAATATACTACACCGTTCTTCGTTTAGCGAGAGACTCGCCGATATAATTGAATCAATCAACCCTCCGGGAGGGTTGCGATCACTCGCTGTTAACGTTTACTTACGGCAACGAGGGAAAAAAAAAAAAAAAATTCTCGGACAAAACACCGCGCGTTTCTTAGTTTAGACATCGCATGCGCGTTTAAAATTGCGCGCATACGTTTCAAGCAAAACAGTCCTCGCTATGAAGTCATAACATTTTAAGTTGCGCACGGGAGGGAGGGCACGTGAGCAGACTCATTAATGAAAAACGCTACGGAGCTGTTTAGGAAAACGCGCGGGCCGCGCCGCATATGTTTCGTGCAATATCGTTAGAAGTAAATTCTGTGCGTATCTATGTAAACGTGAGTCGTATATTAAGTATATACTTTGCGAAAAATCAAGAGGAATTGTCCCAAGGAAAAGTTTTGTCGACAGAGACACAAATCATCACTTTGAAAGCCGCATCGGTGCTTGTTCTTCGGGTGCTTTTTGTTTTTTTTAATCCACGAAAAGAATTCGAAACAAACATTTCGCGCGTTCATAGAATTTACTTCAAAGCAATAGTAAAAACTTTGTAAAAGTTACTACAAATATATGATGTATATAATTATAATAAATATAATAATATACGCAGTAATAATAATAAAGAAATTTAATATATAAATTAATAAGTAGATAATTGCACATTTGCTTAAAACACAATTGAAACTTTCTTAGTTTAATGATAAGACTTTCACAAAGAGATATTAAACTTTGTCAGATAAATTAGACTTTAATCTGCTCGACCAAATTGAGGAATTTACCCTAGTGCGATACCGGTTCTATCTCTCTCTCTCTCTTTCTCTCTCTTGTCTATCCCCTCGGCTCCTCGTCCTCCCCTCAAAGTAATTCCATATCCCGCGGGGGGCAGTATCGCCGGTATAGACACTCTCGAGAATATACATAACAGTGAAATGCAAGTTAGGTTAAAATATTGTGTGTGTGCGTGTATCGAGGGTCTTCTTTACCGCAAAACAGCTCGAACAAACGTATACGCTCGATCCTTAGGCCTGTACGTCAACAAATTCGAAAGCAATAAATGTCGCGTAATGAGCTTTCAAAGTAAACTCGGCCGTGAGTTGTAAAAAAAAAAAAAACGCTTATTGTCTCCAACTTCCACGGGACGCTCTTTGAAGCGCACCCCCGTGAAAGTTGAAGAGTCAAGAGGGGCGGGAGGGAGGAAGGGAAACTCGAACGAGGTTCCATTTTCCGTCGTCAGACCCGGTTCGGGCTTCGCGAATTGTCGTTATTCGGGAGACACAAGAGACAGTAAAGTGTCTTTACATTTGATTCGTAGTTACAATGGCGATTGCTTTCGCCAAAGCGTGCGAGCTCCAGTTCGCTATTGTTCCTCAACATGTTGCTTCGAGAATGGCATTTCGAACGAAGCGCAACTTCTCACAAGACCCCCGCCGGGGATAGTCGACAAATCGTGTAATACTTGGAAACCGGACTGTATATCGGGATATCACGCTCGAGAGTTTGCGATGATACAATGTGTATCTTGATCGAGCGCTCTGGAACAATTAAAGCTACTTAGAACAGGACGGAAAAGTGGGTCAAACCGTTGGTGGACTCTAAGTTAAACGGACGCGCTGCAATTCGTGATAAAATTATAGAAAGAGAGAGAGAGAGAAAAAAAAAAGAGAGATAATTGTACGATAAACATTTTTTAAACAAATTACAGAGAAAAATTAAATGCAAGAACAAACGCGAAGAATATCGCGAGAACCGAGTGTTAGGGGAAAAGCAAAATGAATTAATTGCAACTCTTGATGCTGCGAAAGGTAGAAGTTTTCATCTTACGTTAGCATAAAGTTTACTTATTAAACTCTTACGTATTGAACTTGTGTAACTCGAGTCTTACCCGAGAGGAGTTGACCGGTTTGCTCCCCTCTCTTTCTCTCTCTCTCTCTCTCTCTCTCTCTCTCTCTCGGGTTTGCGATAATATTATCTTCCCACACATTGTAAAATGCAGATAACGAACGTAACGTAAGGGAATTAGAAAGTTTTTCAGCCCTCGCACTTTTCAACCAAGAGCCCTCTGACGAATGACTTCGTTGATTCAGCTCGCGTTTGCCGTGAAATCGACAAAAAAGAAAAAAAAAAAAAAGAAAAAAAGAAAAAAACACGGACAGATCCGACAGAAGGAAGAAACTTTGGCGCAAACGAATGAATCTTCGCGATCCCAAGCGCGAATGTTATCCGCGCGTTGTTAATGCGCCTAACTAACCCGCTTCTTCCCTCGCCCATTCTCACGCACCTGCGTCTCTTCTTTTCTCCCCGTAACAGCCGCATCCTTTGCGCGACCGAAAACCCTACGGCTACTAGCAGTTTTGCGTATTACGCAAACGAATAACGGGGACACGTTACGGCATAATTGAAGCGCCAACAATGCACTTTTCTACTTTTAGCTCTCGCAGCGCCGGTGAAAGTAAAAATAGTCGCGTATTTAGAACGCGAGAGAGAGAGAAAAAAAATTGTTTCGAACGTAAATATCTCCGTGACTGTGTTTTCGAAGAACACACAGTCACACACAGACACTTCGTTAGAAATCTATTTTCTTGTCGATAATATACGAAACGGTAAATGAAAGAACTTCTTTTCTTCGTGCAAGAGATTCAATTTAATACAACGTCGAATGTTAGTTTTCTCCTTGATATAATTGATCCCTTGAATAGAATCAGACAGTTTTGATAACTTCCGCCGATGTCGTTCGAATTGAATTGATATCGATTGCGTCATTACTCCGAGCGTGATTGCTTACTTCGTGAAACGACAATAAACGTCGGAGAGCGCGCGTCGGAGATTCGTCGAGAGGAGAGTCGTCGTTACTTTCTCTCTTTCTCTCTTTCTATGTCAATATTCTTTTTCTTTAATCTTCGCGAGTGGATACTAATTAGTAAAACACGCGAATGATCGGGAAATAACGAGCGATGGTACGTTTTCTCATTCTCTCCCTTTTCTCCTGTTTTTTCTTCCGAAGGCGTATTGTATTCGAGCGGATTTCATACGGATTGTCCTAACGAACTTGCACAATAATGTGCTGAAATATCACGTACATGTGTGTGCGTATGTGTGTGTATGCATATTGAATATGGGAAATTGAATACGAAATTTAACCACAGAAATTATATAAATGTTGAGAATTTGTTTGCTTTACTTATTCTCTTCAATTATTGCTATTTCACGTAACTATCTCTCACGTAGTATTTATTTTTCAAATAACGTGAGATTTAATAGGAGGTTTTTGCCATAATAATTAAAATATTTAAGAATATGTAATAAACGTATATTCCTCTCTAATAGATTATTATTTTATTTTAATTATTAATTTTTCAATTTAGACTAAAATCGTGTGTTTTTCCGTACAATATTGTTGGATTTTTTTTCATGAAATAGGAGAGAAACATACACGTTGCGCTTCAAGTGAATTATAATATAAGAACCTGATAGACAGATCGTATATAATTTTATACAACAGAGGTTAGGAAAAAGGGCGTTGTTCTGGACCTCATGGAAAGAAGTACGCCGTAAAAATGTAATAAAACGGTCGTTAAACGTGTGTTGCTCGTAATGGACTGATATTTGCGTCGTGTCCTGTAATGTCCTGCCCGGTCGGTTTCTCCTCACTTTCAGAAAAGTATCTTCCTCCAAGCATTGCGTTAGACGTGCTATATTTATTATAGTCCTGCCTTTCCTCAGAAAAATATAAACAATCGAGATTCTCTCTGTTTTACTTCTCCGCTGCGGAAAAAGTTTTTTTCCAGATAGAAATTTCCAACGTTTCTCGCCACATTAATTTCGAACAATGGCAATGTTTTACAGATGTGTAGTTTTAGAGACTAAAGTTTCTCGAAAACAGGCTGCCGAAAGACGCGCTTGCTCTACTTGAAACAGGAGTTCGGTCGCGTTATTTATGCAGACGACAAACGTTCGTTAATTCGGCGCGATTTTGTTTCAATTCCGCCGCGTTTGCCAACACGCGTATAAACGTCTTTCGCGTCGCAAGGACTAAAAATACATTTCTATTAGGCCGGTCGTGAAAAATAAGGCGTCGTAAAAAGCCACGATAAAACTGTCGTCTCCGTTACGATCTATCGTGGTCAAAAGATATTCCATGTTTATTATCGTATCCGGGACGCACTTGCTCCCCCTTTCCCCTGAAATTCGAGCGAGAGACGTGTAGCATCCCTTGCTCGATGTCCAACCGCCATATCGAATTCATATAAAGCTTATATCGAGTGCACTCTCTTTTCACAGTCTCTTAAAACGCGCGATGTTTTAGCACGCGAAATAAATAATAACAAGCACTCTTATTATTCGTCTCAGCTGGAAGGTTCAGATAACCCGTTCGGTGCGAAGCATAGAGCATATATTAATCCATTAAAATCGATTTTTGGAAATATTGTATATTAAAACGTTAAAGCGCGCAGCTGCGCGTAGAGAGATATGAAACGACGAAATGCATACACACACACACACACACACGTATCACGACGATTTTTCTCGCACGTTTTGCGGCGGAATAATTGACAGGACCTCGCATTTGTGAATTGGATCCGTCCGTGTTGAGAGGAGGGCATCGTAAAAAGCCGTAATAAAATTGTCGTTACTGTGCGTGGTGGAACGAGATAAATGGTTAGTTTTACCGCGCGCGAACTAAGTCGCCAGTTTCTGTGGAATGATGATCTTGCATTTCGAGCAAAAAATAGTGTGTTTAGTCTCTCTCTCTCTCTTCCTCTTTCTCCGTGTGTGAATTTAACATTTTAGTTTTTACGCGCTTGTGAGAGGGAATTAGTATTGCGGTTACTTTTGCGTGCAACAAAGTGAAGAAAAAAAATTACAAATTTTTTTAAACGCGATATTATTTAATTTTTCAAAAAGAAAGTAGTTTTAGCTCGCAGATTTGCGTTCTCGCGAATAAGATAATTTGTCCGACGCGTGGTGGAAAACGAAATCGTTTATGACGTTTATGTCTCGGCACTGCGTATGCGTTATTTTGGCGAACAATAAAAAGCTATGCTTCGCATTCCCGGTATAATCGTTTCCTCGCTCTAACCCAACACACTTGACAGCGCGACAAAATCGGCGTAAACAATCGGGGTGTCGCGAAATGTGCGCGCGCTAATATTACTTTTCGCGATAGCCGCGCGCGTGTCGTCGTAATATCGACGCGACGAATCCGATTACGCTATTATCGTTACATTAAACACGCTGCTTGGCGTTTTCACGGATTCCGACCGTGCCACGTACGTGAGGGGATGTGCCCACGTACACGCGCGCATGTTCGCCCAGCGGAACGCAAAGAGAGCCATATCCGCACCGCGAATTTTCCGCCAAATGCGACTGTCTAGTTCTGCGTTTTATTCGTCTGACGCGCGCGCGCCGCCGCCGGACGCGCGTTTAAATGCAGACACGAAATGAGAATCAAACGACCAACATTCAGCGCTAAATGTGCCGTGAGGACGCAGGTTATTGTATTCGCATAAAAGGTAACAACTCGGAGGCGACAACTTCGAAGTAATGTCGGGAAAAAAAAGGCAACGCAGATGACATTTATTACCAAATTGCGAAGACAGACGTCCGGATATTTCAAGCTTTTTGTTGTCATTCTCATCCAAATGTAATGCAACGCGGTTGCGACTTAAGCTCTTCATCAGACGAATAACAGGTGACAAATTTAATGTAATTTCGTTACGTCAGACGGAATTTGCGCTCGTCGAACGATGAAACATTGTCGCATCTCAATTTAATTGCAATTGTGTTTTTCAATTGTTTTGCAAAACGAAAAACACTTGAAGTTTTGATCCATTCTGTTTTCTAAGTTGTCAGGAAATGTGTTTAGCTTCTAAGTTTGTTTTTTATTACGGAGAAGAAATCTTTGTGTTTTGTGTGTTATTTTGAGAATTTTTCGCGTGTTTATTAAATAGCTCGTAAACGTTTTATCGGCGTTCACGCGATATCGTCATCGCGATGCGCGAATATATATACTGTTCTTGTTTAAAACCCCGTTAGTGTGGCAACAGCGAAACCTCGAGAATATAGGTTCTCCTCTCCGGCGTCTCTTCCGCCGAGCACGGCGGCTTTTTCATCCCCTTCGCGCCGTCTCCCTCTCCCCCAATCGAGATCGCGCAGTGATACAGGAATGTTTGGGATGCTGCTACCAATGGTATAGAGCTCGCAGGGTGGTTCTGGCGTGGCCATTATGGTGATTACATTAGGTACCATCTCGTACCGGGCAACCCCCTACGTGCGGGCTCACTTGGTTTATCGAGTGGACAATTCGATGGAGGGAAAGCCAGATCGCCGATTCTGAATAATCCGCTCTTCGTCTCTCGACGTTCAACGAGCGTGCACGAGCGCGCGCGTCCGTCGCGCTCCTCGTGCAATTTGCGAAGGAATGATAACGGGAGATCGTTGAGAAAAGCGTCTTTCAGTTTGACGAGAAAATTAGCGTGTTATTGCAAAGTGCCGCACTTCGCTCCGTCTCGTCAGTTTTTTTCGAGTCGGCGGACCACATAGTTACACAACCTCTGCAAATTACGCGCAAATCCTTTGTACAGCGCTGCGGTGTTTTCTCTTTACCCTTTTTTTTTTTGTTCACGCGCGAGATGTGGAAAAACCCGAGCAATTATATCACGTCGTATAATTGCGAATTAATCAATTTTCCGTAAATCAAAAGAAAATGATTCGGATTTCGCGACACAATAAATATTAGAATATATTTTTGAAAACGAAATATCTTTCCAAAGTACAATAAGAAGTCGAGAAAGAGACAGAGAATAGAGTAAGTTAATATTGAGCCAATAATACAATTTCAAGCTGAGAGTCATTAGTCAGGTGTAATTTTCTGATGGACGTTGCGCTTCGACGGTAATTTCATCGCGGAACGATGCACGACGGTGCGAAAAACAATCAATATTGGCGCTGGTTTTAGAACAATGGCGTATATATATATGTATATATATGTACATTATACATATATATATATATATGTGTATACGTCTGCTCGTCCCGCAAATTTCTTCCATACGAAAATTTCGCCGCGATATACGTTCGTCGCGCAACGGCGCCAATATGCAAATAAATTGTTTAATTGTGTCGTATTTACTCGCTTTATTAAATGTACACAATTAACCGACAGTCCTTTTAATACACCGCGTGTCGTTCGCGTAACAAAGGATAAAACGATTTTCTGTTGTGTGACGGCACATTAATTATTATTACAACTACACAACACAACGAGAACGAACACTATCGCCAGACTATCTCTGACGTTTAATATTGTTTAATGCCGTCTCTGCCGCTTGCTCGCTTTAATGCAAATAGGTTTCATTTATAAATACACGGACCTTACGCGGGCTCCGAATTGCCACCTGCCGTTATTGCGAGATTTCTCACCGGTGCTAGATTTTGCTGCAACGATATCTTGAGATACGGCGCGGACCTCGCCCGCGTTTCGGGGTTTAATGCGATTTTGAGATTCCGTTATTTTTCGTACGCAAATAAATTCTCTCTGCGTGAATATATAGAATTAATAAATTATACATTACAGTTTTTTTTTTTTTAAGAATTTTCTTCCCTCAGACGAAATTGTACGAAAAAAATAATTAATTGAATTTCCTGTGGTGTTATAAAATGTATTTTTGCAATATCTCGCGTGTTAAATTTGGCTTTAAATAACAAACGGGCGCACATGAGATACTAAAAACAATTTTAATTTATCGCTTTTGATGCAATTTTACTCGACATTACCGATTCTGACCGACAAAATATACATTATCGACGAGACGTAAATAAAATAACAGCTAATTGTTAATTGTTAATATTTTCTCTTTCTCTCTCTCTCAAGAGAGAGAGAAAGCGCGCGAGTGCACACGCGCTTTGAAATAGTACCAAAAATACTATGAAACTCGATAGGTTTTTTTTTTAGTTCTGCCTGACATCAAAACCTATGAACGTTACATGGACAATTTTTTGCGGTTGTTAGCAAGGGAGGGCTCTCGGCCTTTTTTTTGCACAGCGCGCATTTCTACCCCGTTCCCTTCGCGTCCCGCGTGCACACCGCGAAACGCAGAAGTTCCTTCCTCGTAATAGGCTCGTCCGGCCTTTACGCTTCCTTTTTACGGACTTTACTCGAGCGAAACATTCCCCGGAGATCGCAAAACGAGAAACGGGGCGACGGCGCCGTTTTATATCTCCTCCGGCCTCTCGCTTGTTTCGCGTCGCGCCGTAGACTCGAGTTAGTCGGGTTAAGGCGGGCATCCTCCAATCCTCTTCCGTTGTCCTCTTCGTTTTCATTCTCTTTCTTTATTATGTAAATAGCAATACGTTACGTTGTACACGGAGCGGAATACACGCTCGTGCCCGTAACATTCCTCCCGAATGCGCGCTACGTGTCGAACGGTGACGTCACACTAAGCGCAGCTGAATTAAATTCACATTCGGAATGCGATTCGAAGTTATTCGCCCGACCGAACCATTTTCGAATGTTTTAAACGAAATTGTTTGCCCTTCCACCCGAAAACTGACTAAACATCAGCGTGTTTTTGCTGTTACGATGTGTTTGAACTCTATTGTTTTGTTTTTTAATAAAAAAAAAAAAAAGAAAAAAACCGATGCACAAGTACAGCTGTAGAATTTCCAACTACTGTCTAAACTAAACTAAAACTCTATTTTATTGCCGACTTTTCCGCCACGCATTCGATTTAACGAGCGCGAATTAATGGGAATTATTTTGCACGCAAGTGAAACACACGTGTTGCGAAAGATGCGAAATTTTTGAAGCGTTTATTTCAAAATTTATCAATGTGGAAATAATATTCTTCAGACAAGAAATTTGAAACGCATATTGCTTCATACAATTCGGATAAAAATTTAATTCAACATTTCGGTTTGGCGCAAAGAGATTTAATCATCTTCAGGGGAAAGAGAGTTACGATACGGTCGTTTATTTCGGTCAACGCGATGTTAACAATGCGACATGTTGCCGAAATGCGACAATCTCATCTAATTCTACGAGCGAGCGCACGTCGCCGAGGTGGAAAACGGCCGCGTTGTTCCCTTTTGCAGCTGGTGCACAGGCGTTTCCGGCCAGCGGTGATGCGACGTCGTCGAGCCGGCAAGCAACACGAATGTTGCCGCTAGTTGGCTCTTCTAGTCGACGTGTTTATTTCACTTTCTCTTGGGCTCTTTCCCCCGGTCTTCTCTCGGTTATGTTTCGAGCACCCTCGTCGACTCGCTCTTCCGAACGGATCCTACCCCCGTTCTCTCGCTTTCCTAAGAGTTTTCTCGTTTCTGGCTAAGGTAAACCCTTCTACAATTTTCTTAGCTTATTCCTCAGGTGCGGCTAAACAATGCCCGACTCGAAAAACTTTGTTGAGCAAGGTATACGTTGCAATTCTCACGTGGGCGAAAGTTAAATATAACGCTCGTGTTCCTGCGCGCATATTATTTGCAAGAATTATATACATATATCATTGTATAATATTAATAATATAAATAATTATTGACATATTATTGACAGACGATAATTAAAGAAATATCGACACATTCGTTCTTATTTGTGACCTGTAAACACTTAAGAGACAGTAATAAAATCAGAGATATGTGTAAAAAATAATAACAGTCGTTTTTTCACAATTGTTACGAACAAATGTGGTAAAAAAAAAGATTTAATTAACTTGGATTAAATATTAACTTGGATTAAATATTCTTCTATCACAAATTCTCTCGAAATATATAATCTCTGATGTGAAAAATTTAATTAAATTACAATAACTATACGCGCGCATCAAATGTGCATTTCTATTTTGTTTTTTTATTTTTCATTATGTTCGCGTATATATAGTTTTGTCGCGTCAAATAATTCCGACATTTTCCGCGAAGTGAGATCTCACGCGTAAACATCGCTCTCGTATTTTTTTTTTTTTTTTTTTTATGTACATATAAAACCACTCTTTATTATTGGACGAACGGAAAATTACAAAAGGAGCAGCGATTGTCGGCAATAAATTTGCGGAGAAGCTCCGCAAATCGTAAGCGATAACCGCTATAAATTACTACAGATAAATAATCGCGATTTCGATGCGCTTGCTCGCTCGTTCTCGCGCGCGCGAACGCCGCGAAATCAACGCTCAAAACTCCGCAATTATTTCCCAGGGGGGTCTAATAATTAATTTCTCAGGGTGTCTGCGTGGCGCGCGCTGGTGCGCGACCCGTATGTATTATACGGACGATGAAGTTAACAGGGAAGCGAGAAACTTGCCGTCCTCCCATAAAGCCGGTTTCAGTACAGACTCGGTCTAAAACACCAGGGCATCTCTCGCTCGAGGTTGACAAAATTTGATATTCTAATAAAACAGAAACTTCCATCGAGTCGCTGTACCGAGTCGTTAAAGAATAATTCAGAATGCAGTTTGCCTTTCAATTAATAGAAAAAAAAAACATCTCGTACAAATTTTTCAGTTTTATAAAAAATAAATTTATATTACATTTTTTATTTTCAATTTGTATGTACGAAAAATTGCATCTGATTATTCAGTTTTTATTTCCAGAATCGAATTTTGTGTGACAAGTTTTTACATGATATTTTATGTGAAAAGCAAAAAATAAATTAATAATTTGTAAGATTTCTTTATAAATGTAACAGCGAACGGGAGAACATTCTCACACACTCACGGATTTTGGTTCGATCTACTGATCGCTTAATATTGTTTCGCGTATCGCTTCCAAATCTCCATTGTGCCAATCGCGGTTGTTCTCCAAAGTCGTAAATATTTTAATTTTCTCCGCGGCGCTGTCCCGTAGGATCGCGCGAGTTAATGCGGTCCGGAAAAATCCGGGCGAAATCATTTCGTCTGCGCGAGATGCGGAGACGAGTGCTCCGCCGTGCTGCGCCGCCAGGATTACCGCGGTCCAAGTTCCTCGACGAATGTAATATTCGTGCACGCTGCGGTTCTTGATAAGGCTGTCAGTAATAGTGCTCTCGTATCTCTCTCTCTCTCTCTCTCTTTCTCTCTCTCTTCGCTCGAGTGCTCTCCGCCTTTTTATTTTCCACCCTTTTCGTTCGTCCACTGTATTCTTCCGCATTCGCGCACGTACGTAAGAGATGTGCTTTTTTTTCGAGTACACGATTATCATTAAGATTATAATCGGTGGCGCACTTTTTCCATTAAGCTGTCTCGAGTATATGACAAGCGGAATATTTCAAACAATTTTTCTGAAATTGCGCCGAATCTTGTTAAGCGACTTTTTTTTTTTTAAATTCATTTCTTTGAATCTCGAAATTTAAAAAGTGTCGGAGTTTCTTCTTCGATTAACACATTATACCGCGCATCTCTGGATTTTTGGTGCAAAAAAAAGAAAAGGAATTATTGATTTTGCGGAATTTTATAGAAATACGGAGACTATTGTATTTTTGTTCGCGCTCTGTCTAGCAATAATTAAGGAAGTCAATATTGCAATAGAGCGTTCAAGTATCGCGAATATTTCGAGTTGGTGCGGGTTTATGTTGCATTTTCGTGCCGCGCGTAATTAGCGTGAGCGAGAGCTTAATCATTGACCAACTCACGCCGCGAGAAATTATCGATTCGCTCGCGAAATGAATTCCGCGTGCGGAACGCGTGCCGCGAGTAACGAGAGGTTTTCGCGAAAAGCGCTGATTATCGTGCAAGGAGGCTGGGACGTTCGGCGAGAAGTATCAGTTGTTGCTCAGGATCTAGCAATTAGTCCGCACGCACGCAGAGAAAAAAAGGGTCGAGAGATTTACACGTGCTTGTGTTACGAGCATCGATGTTCAATTTTGCCACGATAGAAAAAGCTCGGAAGATCTCCATTTATTTACAAAAAAACAATATTGCAACGACGCTTGCGAAAATAGGAAAAAACATTGCTGGCGGGAACTTCTTCAGGCTCTTGTTCAAAAACGCAACGGTCTTACGACACGTCAACAAACATTGTATACGACATGTTCGCTTTTCCACAAAAGAACGCCTGTCTCCGTTTGTTTAAAAAACATCACCGTCGTTCCAACGCGAGTCGAAAAATCCGTGTTCGCGTGTGTAAATCGAGGATTTACTTTTTCTCCATCGGTCGCACAAGAAAACGTTTTTTTTTACTATCAACATTTGCGAAACATATGAAAACTTTTCAATGATAAGTAGAAAAAAAATGTAAGAACACGAACAATATTAATCTGTCGGGAGTTATGGGATGTTTTCCCAAGTGTTGCTTCTGGTTACGGCGAGTGTTCGCTATGCCCGTTCGTTCTTCTCGCTTGGAAAATGTCATGTACGTAAAAAGCTATGGGACATCTGCGAAACCTCTTAAAAGAATACGGCGTGCAGAGCGGGGGCGAAACGTCGCGAGAATTGCGCGAAAATGACTGTCGGAAAATAAAACTAATGTTTTGGGAACGTGTTGCGTTTAAAATTTTTCCGAAGAAACGTGCTCAAGTGTTTATTGAAATGGACATACTTGTCTCGGACAAAAGTTGACCGGAGGAAAAATCGCGTGCAACTCGAAAATGGACGATTCTCGAATGAACGTTCGCCAAGATTTTCCTCTTTGTTTCGAAGTAAACAGAGAGTTTTGTGCAATGCGAACAGAATCCTTTCGCACACGTGTGTAACGAACGCGGTATATTTTTTTGTATATTTATTTATTTACAGCAACGCGATAAGAGAAAAATTAATTTCTCTGTGTAAGAAATATACTAGAAATTTACCGGTAACAACAGTACACGCGATCACGTGTCATCTTGCGTGACGTGCTACCGGTAAACACCGTTCGCAAGCAGTCGGGCCTGCCGAATTTTCCCGATTTGTAAGGGAGCAAGTGCCGGGCAACTAGCGAGCACGGCAATCGCTTGCGAGTAGTCGAGACGACGTAACTCTACTTGTCTGTCTGTTGTAACCGCGCCGGTTACAACAGCAAGTGTAACGAAGTATATCTTTAATTATTTTGTGTTAAAAAATCAGTGGTGTTCAATCAACTTTCCGACAATTTCATTCTCGGTTAAATCCTTACATTTGTATGTTCGCGATTTGGTAAATTACAAGTTTCACGCGCAGTTCTCGCAACGTCTTAATTGTCAAATATTATTTATTTCGTCATTCTTTCTCAATCGAATACAACCAATTTTCCTAATTAATCCCGTGCGAGTAGCTCGCGCGCCGGAAGAAGCGCACGTTCCACCGCGTTGCCTCGTTATAGTTTTTCGAGGTACGAGACTGCCGTTGTTTCCTAGCCGAATAGTTATCCGCGTTGCTGTCTACGATATAATTTACCGCGAGTCGAAACACGATGCTAATTAGCAACGAGACGTGTATTTACGATGGCTTTACCGAGTATTACTCGTCTGCAAATCCTCACCGCTGCCGGTCGCTCTTGCTCTCTCTCTTTCTCTTTCTCTCTCTCTCTCTCTCTCTTTCTCTTTCTCTCTCTCTCTCTCTCTCGTTTCCAAAGTTTCTCGCGCGCGCAAGTTTAGCGAAACGCTTTGGTTCTCGCGATCACGCTCTTGCCTCCTCCTCGCTTGCGGGATCGAATGCGACGGGGGTGAGAGTTGAGGGAAAGCTAATCGTCGGCACGTCAACCACCGGTGACCCGGTCCTTTATCGGTCCATGTGATGTAGTTCTTAATTATAACATTTCAAAACATGTGACACAACATCGAAGTCCGTCCAGACTTCGTGACAATTTTTTTAAATTTTTTTTTCTATATGTACACACATGTATAACAAAAGGCGAGGTTTATAATATATTTTTTCAAACATTCCTCTTTGTGGTATTCCACAATGAAAGCGTTACATATAGCGTTTTTATGAAAAAAAATGTAAAGTGTTACACGAGATGACGGCGTGTCATGTTATATTACATTATGTACGTTGTATATATATTACATCGTGCGACATCAGACTAACCCCTCCCCCGTAAATACGTTCTTTGAACTTTCGAAAATATCGACCTTCCCCCCGAGGTGCTTCGCGTGCCGCGGCGATACGGCGCGAAGGGAGGGCGAGGGGTGCAACGTAACGATCGGATCCACCGTCGGTTTCCTCGGCCTTCGTGCCACGACTTCCGTCCCGAGATCGATCGATTTCCGTCGTTCATGTAAGCGACGTGATGGATCGGGGGTTCTTTCCGCGCCGGTAACGACCTTCGTTCGTATCGTCGTCGTTGTCGTCGTTCCCGAGCTGCGAGCGCGCGCGTGCACTCGCGATCGAACGACCGTGAAAGATCATACGCGCCTCTCTTCCAGAGACAGGTCAAATGGTCATTTGGATTCGCCTATTTCGGAGCACGGGAGCGGAAAACTTGATACGGGCGCGCGTGAAAAGTTCAACGACGAGGGATAAAAAAGAAAGGATAAGTTTTTGTTTTTTTCGAACACACATTTATTTTTGTTTCGGATATTTGAGAGAGTTTTTCGCGTTTCTTCGATCGTCGATATCTGAGATTTGATGTGAGATTATTATCTCGAGCGGAAACACGCACACACACACGCACATTACGCTCGCAAGACCATTGTGTTTCGTCAACGTCGCGCTGACTTCTCTCACTTCGGTCTTCAACTTCACGACTTCGTGCTCAACGTGAGATTCCCGTTCCGGCACGTTCCGACACGTTTTCCGACGGACATGCGAGCACGTATCCGCGAGTGCAAGGCCTCCCGCGCTACAGCTTTTTCATACAATTTACCTCAACCCGGCGGATTTGTGCGAGTTTACGTAGCGCTAGCTCTACATGCCTCTGTGACAACACAGAATGCATATAACGAAGACGCGGGGCGGATTTACATAAACCGAGAACTATGCAGGAAACTTACCCCTATCTGATATTCCATTAACTTATGTCAATGTCATATATTGCAAACGAGTTTCGTAACAAGATTTTAATATATAGTGTAGTTTGCGTGTGCCGCCAGTATTAAATCAAGAAAAATAAATACCGGGAGAAATTACTCTTTAGAAAAAAAACAAAAAAAAAAAAAACAAGAAATTAGAATAAAATGCTAGTTCCGCGAATCACGACTTTTATAACAGATTTTCTGACAAAATCGCTTTCTTTCATCAACAGAAACGAGTGAGAAACTGTTTAATTTGTCAAAATGTGTTTAGTTTTAGTATTACGAGTATGAAATTTTGACAGAGCGTGTTTAGGAAGTCGATGAAAGTTCAAATTTATATTTTCTTCCGAGGAAATTCTTCGCGCTTCGCGCTCTTTTCGGTCGCTTGCGTGTTTGCGGCGCGCGAGCTTTAGTACGCGCTGGTACGCACGGTTCTGATGTAAAGGATGTGGTATGTGCCGACCCAGTTTCCCTCGCGTATGTCAGAACCGCCCGGGGCAAGATGATGTTAACCCACATTTTTGATACCAGTAAACTCCCGCTGTCAGTCGGACGTCGGACGTTACAGCGATTAAAGCCTGATTATTACGGACTATATGGGAGAAACAAAAAAAAAAATAAGGATTTAATATTTAATCGTTTCTTCTTTTTTTCCGAGCTCAACATTCCTCGTTTAAAAATCTCCGGAGCGAAGAATTTAAACACAATTTTTATTCGAAGTAAACACGTTTTTTCTTTAATTAGCGGAAACGAAATAACAACGGGTATCAATTTTAGAACGCACTACGAGAACTACGCGTATAATATTAATGAATTTATGCAAATTGCATACACATGAGAAACGCAAACGCGAGAGGTTGCGCTTATCGTTGTTTTTCGCACGGCGACAGACGCGCTGCGGATCAGCAGCGCGTCCGTCACTTTGCGAACATCTTCGGTGAAACAGGCACCTAAGATCTTCCGAGATACCGAGCTGCCGAGCCGAGGGTTATGGTGAGTGGGCGCAAAATTGTTTGCCGCCTTCGCCTTGTCGAGACCATACTTCGCTTCCCCACAATACCCCGCCACTCGATTCTCAGACCCTGCCGGCCTCGTCGGCGCGGAAACTACTCCGCTAACTTTCAACCCAACCGGTCTTCGACGGGTAGATGTGGCGCGTGCAGCTGCATCGAGATGCATTACCGGCCGAAACTTAATGTAAAGTACGTGCCGCGAGCACAGAGAGGAGAGAGTTTCGAGAACACAGCGGGGAAGAAGAACCAGGCTTCGCTTTCCTCGACGCGGAACCGAAACAAGATTTGGTCGAGGCATTCGCGAATCTTAACGAATCTTGCCGGAAGAAATTGCGCTACTCTTCCTTTTTGTTTCGGCGATTGTCCCTCGAGGCGCTTTTCGTTTCTCGACTACTCGGACCACGCGATCGTGAGAAAGACACTAAGATATATTTTCCAAATCCTGTTTTTAAATTGGACAACGCGATTTTAACAACACACGTATTTTAATTCAGATTCGAATTGAAATTCTACATTTTTTTTAATACCACGTCGAAAAATAATCTTATTAATTGTTCATTCTCTTCTCTCTCTCAGAACTTTATCTGCAGAAAGTGTCTTACATTTGAGTCGTTAATTACTTGGAAAATTAAGTGTGTCGATATTTTCGTTAGGAAAAAATTTATTTCAATCGATTGAAAGATTGAAAAATTTTTATCTTAGCAAATTTAATTGAATTTTATTCGGAAAGAATGTAATATTAATATTTCTGTAACATTCTCTACAAGTGACGAAGGAAACGTCATGATATTCCGCTGTTTCAACGCTGTAACGATCCGTTCGATCGACCGGGTTACCCAATAAATGCCATATTTTTCTGAAATATATCCAGCGCGATTAGCGATAACGAAGATATTCGTCCGAAGAAACGTAATCCACTGGTGAAAAATAACGTCACGTTAACCCGCGGCCCGGCTTGTCCATTTGTCCGTTCCAGCATGTGTACGCACGCAAAACGGACGCGATAACCGCGGCTATATCACTGGGCAATTCGTTCTTGTCGATCTTCCGCGCTACGTGGGACGATTTTGCTGCTCCTCGCACGCGGGGGACAAAAAAATTTCCGCGGTTTAGATTACGAGAGAGTGGAAATTGTTGAAAATTACGATCGCGCGCGCTTAGATCTCACGCTCCTCCGGGATATTTTTCAAAGCGACGAGCTCTCTATCGATTATGCGCTTAAAGCCGACGATGGAATCTTATTTGGAGGGTTGCGATCACGCGATTATTACATTATATTCGAGCAGACGCCACATGGACGCGAGTGAATTAAATTATTTAGGCGCAAGAATTCGATAACGACCACGCGATAGTCGTAAATTGCCAGACGCACAGATGGTATACATGTATGTACGTACACGTACAGTGGGAAAACGCACGATTTTTATATCATGTTTATCGTTAAAAAGTTATCGTTTGCCCATCTTCCGGGGGGCGAGTAATGCGTTCGTCTGATTAAACGCTCGCGTGCGAACGCGCGTTCGTTTTAACGTATTTTTCATTACTCGATTCGAGCAAGCAGTGAAAAGGCGTAATTAATTTTTATCGTTTTCTCCCGTCAAAACAGATTTTAAACACAAACCTGTGATAATACAATTGTTTAATCCTTTGTCTTCATGTAAAAATTACGTCTGCGTGAAAATCAACGAACGTTTAAATTGTTCGCCTTACTAATAAAAAAAAAAAGGCATTTTATTTACAGTTCGACGAAAAATGACGTTTGATTGGAAATAAAGAAATTTTATTGCATCTCGCGCGGTCTCGTCTCTGCGCAAAGCAAAAGATTATATTCACACACGGGAATTGTTGGCGCGTTTCCGTGCAGTTTCGGTGGCTCGTGAAGAGTGTCGTTAAAAGCTCCAAAGAACACGAAACCGGAAGCTCGACGAGAGCAGTCCAAATGTCCCGCGACAATTGAATTGTCGTCCGAACGTGACCGGAAAGTTGCGTATCGTGGCGTTCGCTCTTAAACGTAACCCCCGACTCCCTCTCTTCTTGTCTCTCGCTCGATCTTTTACCCTTTCTTGTCTCTCGCTCTCACGAAGAAGCGTCGTGTCTCGCACTCGGGATTAGTCCCGAGGACTTTCCCCACTGACTCTGCGTCCCGTAGGCATCGATTCTCGAAGAGCTCGCGCAAAAGTCCGAAGATTTTTTCAAAGAAACGACACGATGACGCGAGATAGCGTTGATGGACGGAGTTGAGTGTGCAATTTTTTAATTTACCGACTGATTAATTTGTCGATTAATTTATTTTTTAATTTACTGACACGTGCCTCTCAATAAAAACACAGATTTCTCACAGTGTCCGCACTATTGAGGGAGATGCTTTTTAAAGTTTGACGAATGAAAGCACGCGTGTCGGACAGATAAATAAATCTGTCCGTTGATTCGTGTTTCTTTCCCGATATTTCTTGCACGCGTGATGAGGCGGAACGCGGAAATTCCGATATCGTGTCTTTTCTTTTTCTCTTCGCGCTTTATTGTATTTTTTTTTCTTTTTTTATTAATGACGGTGTAGCGAGCGCGACCGAGAAAGAGAGAGAGAGAGAAGCGCAGTGCGGCTCTCGCGCTCCAACGATCGCGCCGTAACGCGCTAAATGAAAAACGCCGAATGGAGGAGAGGGGAGGGATTACGCTAAGGAAGGAAGGGTTTAATTGCATTTTACGGCGTCTCTCGGACCTGGGTGGCTGCGCGAGAGTATAACAGCGGCTTTGATTTACGCGATAGCTGTTCCCGTTGCCGGTTGCGGCGACGGGCGTCTCGATTTAACGTTGCGCTCGTCAGGCCACGGGGGGATGAAGAATAGCGCGGAGAGCGCTAACAAAGGTCGTACCTGGGGCAAACCTGGGGGTACGTCGTCGCGAAGGATTTCACGGTAATAATGGAGGCGCTGCAAGATTAGTTTCCTCGACGCCTCGCGAGGTTTCGCGAAACGACGGAGAGAGAGAGAGAGCGAGGACGCCGCCCGAACAACGAAATTGTGAATAATCGAGCATGTTACGAGGAAAACATATCTAATATGTAAGAATTTTGTGACATATGTGGCACGTCAGAGAAAAATCGGCTCTTATAAAAAAAAATATATAAAACTTCGCGTCTCCCGTTTAAATAAATGAGAAATATATATGAAATGTTTATTTAAACACACAGTATTTTAGGACATTTTGTCAGTAACACTGTCTGGCATTACATTTGTACGTATTACGTTTCCAAGCGTAAAACAAAATCAATTCCAGCATTTGTGTTTGCCGGCCGTCACGTGTAAGCACACAATTTATTGAGCTTTAAAATTTTGCTCTTATTACAGTCTGCCTGCGTGTAGTTCGTAGGATAGATAAAACGGTTTGTCCCGCGCGCTCTTTTTTTGTCTCGCCTCGTGTCATCGACATACGTCAAGCTTCGGGTTTCGTCTTTTTTATTGTGTCCCGGCGCTTCACGACGCGGCTCCCCGACGGACGAAGCCAGCCAACCATTGTTACTCGCAGTTTCGCAGACGACGAGAAAAAAGTTCAGCTCGAGCCGGTGCGGAAGGGATATTCACACGCGGATATACGAACGCGCGTTTTGTGCGTAACGGCGGCGCGCGCGTAACGCCGCTTTCCGAAGCTGTCCTTCGCTCGCTCGCTCGAATTTTTAATCAGAGAAAGTTCGAGCGTGAAATTCGCGTCGTGCCGTTCGTTCGACGCTCTTCCTGTTCTGTTCGGATGAAAACGGTCGCAACTCTCGTCGGCTCTCGAAACGCGTTCGCCGTCTATAGAAAAGTAGGATACAATCCCTGTCATTGAATTATACCGAATGTTCGCGTTACACAATGTAGAAAAGTGGCGAGAGATAGCGGGCTCCTCCTGGCTTGACGCGAACTTTTTCAAACCAAGCGGAGAGATACGTTTCATTCACGTGTTCGTTTCACCGCTATCGGAACGGACGGAGGTGTTCGTTGAGGTTTCGGCCGAAGGCGGGAGTAAAGTAATAAAATACAATGTGCCACGTATGCGCAAGTTTGACAAAATTGCAAACCGCGACCGCGTGAAAAAGTTAACAAAGCCGGCGCTCTTCGATCTCATATAATGCCCTGAAAAAATAAAAATTTTCCGGGGAGGACAGTATAATAAAATTCCGCAATATAATAGATTCTCAATTCGATTAATTAAATTAAATAAACCAAATTATAATTAGTACATCTTCGAAGGTGATGAGTTCGGAAATTGAAGCGGGATATACGCGCCGCCGCTTATTTCTCGGCGCATGAAATTATCATTTCTGCGCAAACGATGGTTCTTTCCAATTGCCAAATTGATTAAAATATATATATATCATAAAAGTATGATAACACTTCCTGTATTTAAATACGCTGGATTTTATTTACGTAAATGTAAAATGTAAAAAATCAATAGAAATTACGAACACACACAAGTGTCTGAAAAATTTTTACACAGCCGAAGTAGACAATAGTAGATTGAGTCGATCGCTCTGTATACATCGCATCCGAAAAACTTGAACAATTATACGCGCGAGCGTGGTAGATGAAAATCATTATTACGAGAAAACGCTAAAGAGATCGCCGTGGAAATTCGTGTCGATGCGAAAAGTCGATGGACCGTGATCTGCAACGCAAACGAGAGAACGACTCACGGCGTGAGGCACGCGTATCCCGAAAGACGGCGAGATAAGGGTGTCGGTATTGTTGTACACGTTACTACTTCCGCGCGTCGGGTGGAGTATTCGCTTCGACGAGCCGCGGTAATGACGTCGAACGATGATAACGACGACGCGAGACGCGGTTCGACGCCCATTGACGTCTCGTCGTCGTTGTCGTTCTCGTGCGCGTCGTCGGCATCGACGCGCTCGATTTCGCGGAGTCAGCTCTTGGGCTTAGCCGCATGCATATTTACACAATGCGCCGCGCGCGCCTTGTGACGCGGTTTAGTCTCCATAAGCGAGCTGTCACATCCTTCCTCTCTTTCTGTCTTGATGGAACGCCCGTTGGCGCACAAACGCGCGGAGAAATCGCAAAGGCGACGAGTTTACACGACTCCCCTCTATTGATGATGTACGCGCCCCGCAACGTGGTGTAACTAGGTAAAGTCGGTGGTTCGCAGACACCCCGTATAACATCGATGTAAGTAAATTTGGTCTGAGCGCAGCGCCTTGAGGGCGAGACGATCTGAGGGTGGTGCAAAATTGAGCGAATATACTTGCAACGATACGCACACACACACACACACACACATACACACAGAGAGTATTGTAATCGTATCATGATAAAATGCATTGTTGTAAAAACTAAGTCGGAAACGTGAAATAAACTTTTCCTACTTTTGGTCTTTTGAGAGAGACCGTAAAATAGATTCAACAACATCTTTTTTTCGTGTTCCATGGGAATCAGAAACAATGACGAAAAAAATTAAATTTCTAAGCGCAATTCTAAAAAAAAATTTCACGTTTTACGGTCGTAAATTGTTTTTGCAAACTCTTAGTAAACTGCAGTCAAAATATTTTTGTCGCTACATATTACAAAGAGATCAAAATTGTAAAAAGTCGGTTTTTGCTCCGGAAAAGTAATTCGGAATATATTGTCTCGGTGTATTTCTGACATTCCAAAAATACTTTTTTTAAACACAAGATAGATTAACGCGGCGCCCGATTTATTTTATATACGACAGTTGTCCGAGTTCCAATTTTATCTCTTGTGGCGGATTCGTTTGCAAAAATGACATTTCTCAGACTGCAATATGCATTAATGATATTGTGATGTAAAGCTCAAGGTAAAGATCTCTCGAATCAGATTCGAAATTGATTCCCTGTTACGCAAACGGGCATTATCTCTCGGCGGGTTCCGGGTGGAAATTGGTCAGGAGCGCAAGAACCTTAACGAGACGTCGAGACGTCGGCCCGTGGGACGCGCGGTATCCAGAGATTTGTGCATCGATCGACGTCGAAGCGTGGAAGCGCATTTGCCTCCTCCTGCGGAGAAGGAGACTGCGCGCGCTCCTCCGTTTTCCGAAAATTTCGCGTAATTGTTATATTATTGGAGATTATTTGGCATATAAATACTCTATACATATAGATTGCGCATTCACAAAATTCTAGTTATACTAATAATACATATTATAATTACAGAATATAATAATAATATCAATTATTATTATTATTATAAAGCGCAGCAAATGGTATGCAGATAAATTAATTATTCTATTGCTCGCGCGATAAATATTTGATGGACTTATGTAATTTATCAGCAGTTTAGCCTCGCGTCGAGTTAGGTCTGTATTGCGAGTATTATATACATGTATACGATACATAACAATCGTACTTTAATGATGACAATAAAAAATGTAGAGAAGCAATCTAGTCGGGAAATCGAAATGGAGCACAGGTAAATCTCTCCGCTCTCGGAATCGGCTTTTCGCCTTTCTCCGATACGTCGCTTTATTGCGTGGCGTTCAATAAATTAGCGACAGCGAATCACGGCGTGTCGAGAGCCAGACGTTAACCCAATACTTTCCTACCGTTTGACAGGCCACGCTGCGCCAAAAAAGAGAGAGAGAGAGGGGAGGCATTAAACGGGGCTTTGAAGCGAAGAGGAATAGTCGCGGCTTCCGATCCGCGCGCGATCGGTTAACGGCCATAACTTTCCTTATCGCGTCCAGGGGTTTTATCGCGCGCGTGACGTACCCTCCGGAAAACTTTTTGCCATTTCCGATGCCGGCGAAGATCGTGAGAGAAACCCGGAAGGGCGTCTCTCGCGACGACGAGACACTCGTTGCGACACCGTTCTCGAATACGAGTTGTGTGTGTTCGGTCCTTCGGGATAGAAATGATTTTTCACGTAGTATCAACGTTTTCGAGTTTCTCTCGCAAATAAATCAATAATTAATAAATAAATCCGGATAAATCAAAACGAGATGACATTTTTTTTCACTTGTCTTTACTTTTTTAATTTTAATACATTTTGCTAATATTTTTTCGACAAAAACATTTCAATCAATTGACATAGAGTTTATTCGGTTTGAATCTTGCGCGTCAGACATTTATTGGAAAGTGTATTTACCGGACGTGTTTGTATATTTCTTGTGAGTCTGTCTACGAATCTACCGTGTCTACCAGACAGCAATGCCAGTTTTTGTTATTCACTTTCCACTGTTTTTTTTCAACCTCCCTCATCCTTCTTGTCGTCCGGTGATTTTCGACCCTCTCCGCGACAGACGTTTGTTCGATAAGAGTCTCAGGGATCGACAGGTCCTAAAATTATCGTATCACTTATAGAGCATCGGGTCATGTTTCTTAATTATTCATATCTGATTGATATCCGCATTAACCTTTGGGATTCAGACAAGTTCCGAAATAATTCCCGCCGAGATTAATTTAATAAGATATTACACGTTTCTGATCTATAATTGTGTCTGTTTATCGATCCTTTGTGCGACCGTCGGACAATTTCCGCGACTAAGTTCATTAAGTAATTGGTGTTTCCCGGAGTTTGCTCTTTTTGAAAAAATACAGATGTTTTTTTTACGAAGTCGCACGTTCGAAGAAACTCGCGCGAGTGTTCTTGCTTTTTGCCGAGAAGAGAAGCGAGACGTGCGGCACTTAAATGCGCTTAATCGTCTTGCGCGTGACCAAGGCTTAGGATACGCGTTGGGATACGGGGGGGCCGAACGACGGTCGAAGAGATAGATGGATGAGTTGGCCCGCGCATAAGTCGTGTGTATTTCCCGTGCACGAACAATGTGTGTACGTGTGTACGGTGACGAGCTTGCGGATATAAGCAGAAAGCCGCGTGCGGTGCCGCGGCTCTACCTTCGGTAAATGCATGCCCTGTAAATTGCCTGGCATTTAATTACCATGAGTAGGCAGGCCGCGCACGCTAAAGCCAAGAGCTCATTCCTCTCGGCTCCTTCACCCCGTTCGCTGCTTCTCTTTCTTGCCGAGGCCACGAGACGCAGACAGAGAGAGAGAGAGAGAGAGAGAAAGATGGAGAGAGACGGAGGCGTCTTCCCGCTCCCTTCAATTTAGGCTACACCACCTTACACCCTCTTGCGAGCGATGCGGAATTTCTCCGGCGTCGTCCTCTCCCTTTCTCTCTCTCTCTCTCTCTCCTTCTCTGCTCGGTCTTTCTCTCGACGCTTGTATGCATCATGACTCTCCGCCTGCCTTTACATTTACAACACAGCACGGACGTATGTGTTACGGAGTACCGCTAAATTAAACACCTGCTTCAGTCAAACAGTACCTACTTCGACTCACCACTCAGAGCCACGAATCAACCCGCTCGCGTTTCACTCTCTTCCGCCTTCTCTCTACCTTGTCCTCTCCCTCTCTCTCTCTTTCTCTCTCCGTCTGCGTTTTACGTGGCTCTAATTGGGCGCTGTTACGGATCCTTTTTAGCGTGTCTGAGTGACACACATTTCGCGAGTGTCATCTCGGAACGGTAAAAGATGTTGTTCTAAACGTTCCGTGTGAATGCTGCGTTGAATTCGAGCGTCAAAGCGGGATTGTTATTGGTGTTTCGCGCGCGTTCTAGGGAAAATCTTCCAGTCGGCATCTGTTAATTATCTCGAAGCGAGAAATCGTCGCGGTCAGTCGATTTCGAGCGAAACGTCGCGCGTTTCTTCTCCGACAACGAGTTTGTCGCGACGAACGTGTGTGTGTATATATACGTATATTTCGTAGAGAGATCGCGTCGTATTTCAGCAGCTTTTTTTCTCTCTCTATTATTATCTCGCTTATTGGCGTCGCGCGATATGGATTTCTTAAGCTTGCAATTTCGCAAGATCGCAAGATACGTCTTTTGTAGTAGCTTTACCCTCGCGTTGTCGCTGACTTAATACGCCGATTAAATGTCGAGACTGCTCCGTTGCGTGTACGCACGTTCGCGTGCAACTGATCTCGTCAACGGTTCCCGTTGACGTAATTGCAAGCCGATATTCGCCTATATGTACGCGCTCGTGTGTAGCACACATTTAACAAAGTAAAACGCATTACACTGCAGAATATTACTTTCCGTTAAAGCACGAACACGTAATATCATGCGATTAAAAGAGAGCGAGTAATAAAACGAATTAATTAAGTCGCCTTCAGTTTGGTTTCTTACAATATTTGTTGTAAAAAAACGAATGTATATCGTTCGTTTAATCGACTATACAGTTGTTTTGTGTGCAAATTGAAGTTTATTTTTAAATTGCAGAAGATATTAATACGCGTTTGCACGCGCGCTTTGAATTAGATAGGAGAAATTAATTATATACAAGAGAGAGAGAGAGAGAGAGAAAGAGAGAAAGAGAGAGAGAGAGAAATTAACAAACGGACAATATACATACATAAATAAAAAAGAAGGATATGACACGCGACCGTCATAGCGATCAAATCAATCAATTATTTAGAGATCATTAATGTGGCGGCAATATTTATCCCGATGATTAATTATACACGCGGCTTACACGAGCAAAGCGTAACTAAACAATTAGCCATAATTATTTGCTACTATCGCCAATGATTGCGATTTAATCATCTTCGATGACTGCACTTAACTTTCGCGCGCGTTTCCAGTTTGATGAAAATCATATTTAATCAGTTTTGCGTGTATTAAATAATATATTATTTATTCCTCTCTCTCTCCTCTTTCCCGCGCAGCAAACTCTTAACACATTGCGCGTGCGTCGTAATAGTATAATATCAGAAATTAGCTTATTTAATTATTGTTAAGATATATATAATAATTGCGCATTATTATATATACACGAAATTATACAAAACGCGATATGCAATAACGAAATTGCTGATAATTTCTCAAAAACTTTCCCTTTAACAAATATATGCGTAGAGAGACGGAATTCCAACTTTACGTTACCGGACGGTAATAAGTTGCTGCATCGGTAGTGATTATTACAGTAATTAATTTGTTTTAAAGTTCGTGAAAATTCCGTAAGAACCTCAAAGAGTAGGAAGCACGGCCGCGCGTACTTGGCCGTAACTCGGCCGCTCTCTCTCTTTCTCCATCTAAAATAACAAGCAAGAACGCCGGTGGATAATTAAGTGAGAGAAGTCTTATTCTTTAAAATATTCCTTTCCAAGCAAGCGGCTGCATTTCAGCACGGCTAACGTTTCAATAATAAAAAGCGTTACGTGTCCTCGTTCGCGCAATATAATAGTTCGCGATCAAAGTCCCCGAGTGCTAGCGAGCTCGACGGAACGTTTTCACGTTTTATCCAAAGTGCGAGCTTTGATTATTGTTTTATTTCACAATTGCAACGCGCGAATAAATATCATTGAAAACAAGGACGTATTTAATGATTAATCGGAAAGAGTTTGATGGCAAAAAGGTCCGTTTCTTCGCTCATTTTTTAGAAATTTATCGTAGATCGCATCGATACAAAATATTTTTGTTGCAATAGTACGTAATACTACTATACTAAGTAGCGTTTTGAGCAGGAATAAAATTGTCTATGCAAACATCATAATATCGCATATCTATATATATATCGCATTTCGATATATATCGCATTTCGATATATATCGCATTTCGATATATATCGCATTTCGATATATATCGCATATCGAT